>JBBDHG010000112.1:3597500-3717500 GCA_037951165.1 Lophius americanus | reverse complement strand
GGAGTTCCCTTTCTAGGGAACTTGGCATGCTAGCCCAAACAACCTGCCGCAGGAAGTGTTATTATTAGTGTGATTATTTTCTACTCATGCTCCCGCACACAGAGAAATAGGGGAACCATTTTTCAGAAGATTACCCTATTAGGTACAGAAGTGGCTAACGGTGAGCAATTTAGACGTTTAGTCGTTTAATTTTGAAGGTACCTAATCATTGTCAAACAGCAAAGGGTTCAAAATTATACTTTTAACAAGGTAAAGGTACAAATGCCTGATTCAAATAAAGGTTTCTTTTCAAATAAAATAATTGAAAAATAGTGGAAAAATACAGAATGTTGTCACAGCCTCCAGAGTTAAATGCTCTGAAATGGGAATCATATTCTTGTTATCTTATTCTTGTACATGTGTATATATATTAAATACGTATATATTCTTACAAGTAATTATATTGTAAACTAACAGTTTGTTCTTCAAATACATTTGGACAGAAACTGTAAATATTGATAAAAAAAACATTTATTTTTATTTTATAAATAAAAATAAATATTTTTTAATATTTTAATATTTTCTGCGATACCCTCTGCTGGGGTATCGCTGGAGCGACAAAGTGTTCGTAACATTTAAGGTCCAATCCTGTAACTTGATTTCTCAGTGTGTTCATTCTCCCTTCTTTATTTGCCCTGTCAGTTCCCCTGTCCCTTTTTGGACTTCTGAGCTTCCAGTTCTTTTATACTCTGTCTGTTTGTCCTCTGTGTATTCACAGTCAGGCAAGATCTTTTTTTATATATTTATTAAATGCTTTGTAATTAATTAATCAAAATTGCATGTGTCATTTTTTTGCCATGAAAAGCATTATAAATGTTTAAATTCATGGGTTTTGGTATATGAGTACATCTATTAGTAGATTTATGATACAAACCTTAGAAGACAACAAATCTATTTATATAAATATATATTTTTAATAACTATGAGTCATGTGTTCCAGCCGTTTCTCAACATTGTTCTACACATAACTTTTGGACATTTGTTGAGTGTTCCTACCCCTACCTGTTTTTGGATTGTTTTACCTGCTCATTGTGGGGTTATTTTTGTCTGTTGAGGATTGCTTTCCCCGTTAGACGATTTCTGGCCTCAGGACCCGTTTAAGCCTACAGTTTTTAGTTGTTTTTTTTTCACATAAGCTCACATTAGCAAATCAGAAAAAAACTAAAAATCTTCAACTGTAATAAAGAAATCTGATTCATATAAATGTCATTACATTATGTTCTGCATTCAACCTGCTTTTCATACCGACTTTTTTTCCCCCAGGTAAGAAGTTTTTATAAATCAGCGCCATGTCCACTTCTTACAACTGCTCTTTGGATCTGATGATTGAGAAAAGCGAATGGCTTTGTTCTCGCGGTGAACATTGTGCCAATGTGACCACTGGCATAAACAGCAGCTATATGGATCTTGATTATGTTTGTCTGACACTGGAAGAGTACCTGGAGAAATATCTGGGGCCTCGTCGATCACCTTTATTCCTTCCCGTGTGCCTCATCTATCTGGTCATCTTCTTAGTAGGCGTAGTGGGGAATGTGCTCACCTGTACTGTGATTGCACGCAACAAAGTGATGTGGAAGCCAACAAACTATTACTTGTTCAGCCTGGCGGTGTCAGACCTGCTTGTGCTGCTGTTCGGCATGCCACTGGAGCTGTATGAGCTGTGGCAGAACTACCCCTTTCTTTTGGGAAAGGGCGGCTGCTACTTTAAAACATTCCTATTTGAAACCGTTTGCATGGCCTCAATCCTCAACGTGACAGCACTCAGCGTGGAGCGTTACATTGCTGTGGTGCACCCACTACGTGCAAAGTATGTTGTAACATGCACCCATGCCAAGCGGGTAATCCTTACAGTGTGGGGTGCTTCAGTGCTGTGTGCTTTGCCCAACACAAGTCTGCATGGGATTGACGTACTTTACAGTCAACTCAACAGCTCTGATGGGAGTAGCGGCATGGAGCTCCCTGACTCAGCAATCTGTACAATGGTGAAACCGCGTTGGATTTACAACCTGACCATCCAGGTGACTACATTCCTCTTTTTTATACTGCCCATGCTCACCATCAGCGTTCTCTACCTGCTCATCGGACTACAACTAAAGCGGGAGAAGATTCACCAGGCACTGGAGGCCAAGTCAGGCTTTGGAAAGGACAGCTTCTGTAACATTCGAACCCAGCAGCAGAAGGCCCGTCGCCGGCAGGTCACTAAAATGTTGTGTGAGTATCAAACTTTCATTCTTTTGGCTCAGAGACAGACACAATGCATTTTGGCAACAAAAAAAGTATATATAGTCTATAATAATCATGAATTTATAACAAAAACAAAAATTTTAAAAAACAATGTCTAACGTCTGTTTTTTTTTAATTTTTAGTCAAATTTGTCCTTTGATTTACCAAATATTATTTTTCATGCCAATAAAACGTCTAAGCTACAGGGTTTGTGTTTTAGGTGCATGTTTTGTTTTCTACACTAATTTTACTTCTAAAAGGCAAAATTCACTAGTCTGGGCAAGTAAAGCACCGACTATACATATGTATAGTATGTATATGTATATATATATATATATATATATATATATGTATATATATATATATATATATGTATATATATATACACACATATATATATATGTATATATATATGTATATATATATTATATGTGTGTGTGTGTGTGTGTTACAGTGCCTCGTAATAGCTTACTGATGTGGTTCACTCTGCTTTTGTATGTCATAGAGGTGGAGATGAAAGCAAATGTTAATTTGAATGTCCTTCATCGTGCATTCCTAGTGTCCTTCAGTGTACGATGAAGCTGTGTGAAAGGATTAATCTAAATAACATTAATGCACATGCTTGGCTGCACATGCATGCTAGGATCACCTATTTATCAGCTTACCTGTCGCGTTTCCATTTACTGAAAACTATTCCAGTACACTCTGTTGTCAAAATTCAGCTGTGTATTCCGCTGTCACTGGATCTGTACACATGGACTCCAGCTATGACAAAGCTGCGGTTATGGTCATTATCTCAGCATTTTGTCAAGAAAACACACGTTGTATCCAAGGTGTAAACTTGGAGCAGGACAAGACCAAAATCTGATTTTTTTGTCACCCCTTCAGATAAATCGTTCTTTAATGCATTCCGTAAAAGCAAAAGACATTTGGTTATGACTAATTCAAAGAAATCATGTTTCAAGATGATGGATGGATATCCTGAATATGCAGAATTATGTTTCAAACTAGCATGAGAGATCTAAAATTGATGGCTGGACTGGAACTGTGATGATTTTACTTCTTTTAATCTTTAGCCATTAATTCAAGTTCAAGAAGATCCGTGAGATGGTGATATATGTCACTGTTGGGCAGTTTGGCTCATCAATAAGTAGCGAAGCACAAAGTGTTATTTTAGCCAGTGGCCTGATGCATAACATGCAACACAACATATATTTAACAATAAATATAAAATTGAAACACCTACAATAAGGGGAAATAAATAAATATAAAACGTGCAAAAAATACATTATTATTTTTAGAAAAATCTCCTCCAGATTCACACCTTTGAGTGAAATTGTTAGCCTGACGCCATGGTGATTCATTCATTCCTTTTTTGCTTTGTAAATATGTGATCAATTTATAACTGCTATGTGACGCATAGAAACCAGAGGAGTTAGTAAGGATAAGCACAGGGACACAACTGATATAAAATACAAATTATGAATTATTTATCTAAAGATAATACAGATGTACAGAACCAAGGCTATGTGCCCAGAATAGATATAACGCCATGGGGAGGTTGTTGCCAGGAAAAACCTGTGCGGAATATGAATCAATGAACTGATTCTAAACTGACTGTACCCATCATTCATTGTCACTTTCTCTCTTATAATGTTTTTTTTTTTTTTCCAGTTGTCTTGGTGGTGGTCTTTGCTATCTGCTGGGCCCCCTTTCACACAGACCGCCTCATGTGGAGTTTCATCAATGACTGGACCGACAGCCACATAGAAATCTTCAAATACGTGCACATCATTTCTGGAGTGTTTTTCTACTTCAGCTCTGCCGTTAACCCAGTCCTCTATAACCTCATGTCAACCCGCTTTAGAGAAATGTTCAAAGAGGTCATGTGCCATAGCCAACACAACGCTCCCAGGAAGCACTCCCTCAGTGTCACCCGGGTAACACTTCGCAGCACACTAAGCGACGCACCGCTCAGCGTCGGAGCAGCTGTTGTCGAGGCAGAAGGTGGAGAAGTGAAGATGAAGGATGAAACAAGCTTAACATAGGGCCAGGGAGGATATGTCGGCAGAATGAGAAAAACTGTCCGTCCCATAGACGCACCTGCTTAATACCTGTAATAATGATGCAGGAATGTTTACTAGAACGTGGTCTTGAGTCTAAAGGACATCCAATGTTCTATGTACAAAGTTCAATTCATGGCAACATTCATTTGTAGTCTTGGTAATCTTTTCAAACGATGACAGTTAAATGTATAAATCTTGATATATATATATTATAATACATACAAAACGTAGTCCAATCTGTAACAGGGTTAGTATTTACCATACATAAAAAAAAGGAATAAAGAAACTTTTGTTTAAAATGCATAAATTGTAGTTATAGATAGTGTATTTATCATGAAAATTTCAATGTTAAATGTTTGTCGTAATCTGCTGCTATAGCGTTCTAAAATGTGATGTATGCATCACATTGGACATACCTTTCTTATCTTTTTCAAAGCCTTCTCATTCCAAATGACAAAGAATCTTTTCACTTACCTTGTACTCTAAGGATATACTAAGCTGTATATAATAATAATATAATTACCACCTTCAGAACAGAGAAATGTTTGTCATCCCTCTGTTCTGCTTACTGTTGTGTTTATATATGTGTTACAGTCAAATATGATAAATGTCTTGATAGTTTTTACTGTTCAACGAGTAACTTTATATTGAGAAGCCATCCTTCAACGAGTCACTAGACAACATTGACATTCAGCCTCAGGGTAGCATGTAAGTCGGCACCACTTTATGATTTTATAGATTGTAGGAGGTGTAAAACCTTGCTAATATGAATGATGGGGCTTCAAAGCCTTAGTATCTTTTGCTTGCATAAAATTAAATATAAGAGACATAAATTTAGAAATAATGAATATCCCGATGATGTGTCATCCTCTCATCAGCTTAATTATGAAACTCCATATGATGCCGTCTGTGTGAGAGGCAGGCCGCAGTGTTTCAAATGAATCTTAATTAACCGTAATATTCAGTGACATTCGTAATTATATCCCAAAAAAATCTGGGATATTGGATCATCAGTGCCATGTCTGTGTCCTAAGATCCCTCGTCTTAAAACTATAACTCAAAAATGATATATCCACATTAACCTTAGTGCCAGTAGAACTAGAATGATATTTCTATAGTTCTCATACTAGAAGGAGCTTTAACTCCAAAAGTTGTCAGGTCATCATTTCAAAGCCAGTCGTCTGATTTGGTCCAAAGTTGATGCACATCGATTTAAAACAAATTATCTTGTGTATGACATATTTTCCCCTAGTAGTTCATATATCACTTATCTACAAGATCCCGTGTGTTTCTGACAAAACGTCAAATTCAACTTGAGGCGTTAAATCAGGGGGATTACAACTGCTGTTTGTTGTTTTTATTACTTAAAATTATGGAGTAGAAACAAACTTCACCACTGTCCTTAAGATGTCATCATAAGTTTACATTAATGTCAATAGGATTTTCTATCTGCACACACATACACACACACACACATACACAAACACATAAACACACACACACACATTTACACACACAAACACACGTGCATACACATTCATACACCCAGACCCATATACAAACAATACAGTATGTACATTTTATGTATGCATTGCTGACATCATCATGTTTTTTGGACTTTTCTGACTCTCTGTATCCTGACGTGTATGTTTTGGTAATTAATTTTTTCGTTTCAGAAATTCATATTGAAAAACGTAATTCAATAAAATAAAAACATTTTTTAATTCTATTTTTTCATGAGATCATGAACCAAACTTGAAAAAGAGTGTTTTGGTTTTCCCTTTCAAGACCAAATAGAATAGGGATGAGGGAAATTTGAAAAAAAGATAAAATCACCAAGGGACTAAAATGAAGTTTGTTTTTTTAATTAGTTTAGTAAGTTCAGTTTAGCAAGAATAAAGCTGCATTCAGACATTTATAGATAAACCTGTTCCATTCCAAACCCATCTGTGAGCAGAATGTAATGTCAAAGTAGAGATGGTGTGTCCATTGAACTAGGTATACCTTCTCCGCAGTGGCGTGCGGTGAGGTTGGTGGCAGGTGAGGCACTGACCCTTTCAGAGTCACATTTATAAACACATGAACCCAATAGAAAAGCTTAAATCTTACACACTGACTACTGGTTGTGTTTCATATCTCATATCAGAATTCTCTACATACATAAAGATAAATATAAAGATAGCCTTTATTAGTCCCACAATGGGGAAATTGCAAGGTTACAGCAGCAGAGCATGTTACAGAATACGGAATAATGACAGAGCATTATGTGCAATTAAATTAAATTAAATGTACATTTTAAATTAAATGTACTAGTGCAAAGTGCAATGGAGATAGGTGAGTGTGTGTGTAGTTGTGTAGGTGTGTGTGTGTTGCTAACAGTGCTGGTTGTGGAGTCTGATTGCTGCAGGAAGGAAAGATCGGCGATATCGCTCCTTCACACACTTGGGGTGAAGGAGTCTGTCGCTGAAGGAACTCTCCAGTGCAGAGATGGTTTCCTGCATGGGGTGGGAGACGTTGTCCCGGAGAGATGACAGCTTGGCCATCATTCTCCTGTCTCCCACCTCCTGCACCGAGTCAAGAGGACAAACCAGGACCGAACTGGCCTTCCTGATCAATTTGTCCAGTTTCCTCCTGTCAGCAGCTGAGATGCTGCTGCCCCAGCAGACCACTCCATAAAAGATGGCTGAGGCGACTGCAGAGTCAAAGAAGGTCTTCAGGAGCGCCCCCTGCACTCCAAAAGACCTCAGTCTCCTCAGCAGATACAGTCGGCTCTGACCCTTTTTATACAGTGCCGTTGAGTTGTGAGTCCAGTCCAGTTTGTTGTTCAGGTGAACACCAAGATACATGTAGGACGTGACCATCTCAATGTCCATTCCCTGGATGTTCACCGGTGTGTGGGGGGGTGTGTGCCTGCGAAAGTCCACCACCAGTTCCTTGGTCTTACCCGCGTTGATCTGGAGGTGGTTCCACTGGCACCAGTGCGTGAAGTCCTGCGTCACTCCTCTGTACTCCTTGTCGTCCCCGTCTGTGATGAGACCGACAATTGCAGAGTCATCAGAGAACTTCTGCGGGTGACACGTGGGTGTGTTGTATGAGAAGTCTGCAGTGTAGAGGGTGAAGAGGAACGGAGCCAGGACCGTTCCCTGTGGGGCCCCCGTACTGCAGACAACCACATCCGACACACAGTCCCGAGTCCTCACATACTGGGGACGGTTGGTCAGGTAGTCCAGGATCCAGGATGCGAGGTGCTCATCCACTCCGGTCAGTTCTAGTTTGTCGCTCAGAAGCGTGGGCTGGATGGTGTTGAAAGCACTGGAGAAATCGAAGAATGTGATCCTCACGGTGCTTCCAGGATTCTCCAGGTGAGAGAGAGCTCGGTGGAGAAGGAAGATGATGGCGTCGTCCACCCCGATGCTCGACTGGTAGGCGAACTGAAGGGGGTCCATCGACAGGCTGACCACCGGGCGGAGATGACCAAGGACCAGTCGCTCTAGAGTCTTCATCAGGTGGGATGTTAATGCCACCGGCCTGTAGCTGTTGAAGTCCTTGGGGTGTGGCGTCTTGGGGACAGGTACCACACAGGAGGTTTTCCACAGGAGTGGTACCTTCCCCGGCTTCAGGCTCAAATTGAAGACGTGCTCCAAAATCCCACACAACTGGTCTAGGCAGGTCTTCAGGAGCCTGGGGCTGATGCCGTCCGTGGCCTTCCTCACCTTGATCTTCCTTAGCTGGTTCCTCACCTGGAGTGTTGTGAGGGACAGACTGGTGCAGGGGGGCTGTGTGTTGGGGGGGTGGATGGTGGGGGGGTGATAGCTAGGAGGGGGGGCAGGGTGTTAGGTAGAGCAGGGGGATGTGTCTCAACGAGACTAACCTGGTCAAATAAAGGTAAATCAAAAAAATAAGATAAAGTTAAATACAGAGACTAATCAACTTCCCTGTCATTTTTTGCTGAAAGTGAGGCGTCTATCTTCATCTAGGCAGGGGGTCATTTTCAAATATTCCTGTGTTTTACTCTTTGATCTCTCCCATTAATTCCAGCAATGCAGCCCAAACCTGCAGAACGACCTGCTCTTCACACTACATGTAAAGACCAATGAGGCAGAAGGGAGCATTTAAAGTGATCAAGCATCAGGGAATCAATTAGTCAAATGATCCATACTCAGATTTCCTACACTACAAGCCAAAGTAGGATTTGTAGGATATTATGATTCTTCTTCCTTCAGCTAATTCTTTTTGGGGGTCACCACAGCAGATCATCTGTTTCCATCTTCCCCTGTCCTCAGCATCTTCCTCCTTCCCACCAACCGACTGCATGTCCTCTCACACCACATCCTTTTTTTTGTTTTACCCCTTTTCGCCTGCCTAGCAGCTCCAGGCAGGAGGAAACGTGTGTCAAGGTGTGGGAAGTAGAGGAGACGCAGCGTAGTGCATGCAGCACACAAACAAAAGTTCACTCGTTAATAACTTAAAGCTATGAGCTAAAAATAGAAAGGAACATTATTACAATCAATTTATGGTTTACACTGTCACAAAATGATACGTTAAGCCTTTAATACTCATGTTGCTCATGCTATCTGACTTGGAGACATGTTAAAGTGGACAGACAGGTCAGCCTTTTATCTCATCTTCTGTAATTACCGCCTTCCGTTTGTCGTCAACAGCTCAGTCCCTGGACAGTTGCTGCAGGCCTGTGTAATGATCGAGAGGACCTATAGATTTTTCCAGTGAACACTACTCCTGGAACTTAATTGCTTTTCTTTCTTAGAGCCAACACTTCTACCTGCATGATTCATAACTGCTCCAAAACAGATCTTCTATAAAATCTAATGTGTCAGTAAAAAGGAAGCTAAGGGATTTTCACCTCGCCCCAACATTACTAAAATAACTAAATGGATGAGTTACTTAAAAAAACGAAAATTCCTTTCAATCCATTCCTTTGGGGCTTTATTAAATCCACACTTTCACTTTCATTACTTTAAAACCAGATGCCTCGGTGGGTCGCATTTTTCATCTGATCCTCTTTGATTGTCTTCACAAGTACAACCAAAAGAATAATATGCAAAAGTAATCCAGTGATTGAGCTGGTTTTAGGTCTCATGTTCAGCAGTCACATACATGTCCTGGAGCACATCTCAATACTTCCTCAAGGTTTTTGTACCTCATTAGGATAGTTGGGTTTTAATTCATGGACCTGAGTCTTTGGGCCAGCCTCATGGTTTTTGGTGTCACTGAGTTTTCTTTCACATCCAGCTCTGCTTTTGAAAGGCTGCATATTACAAAGGTTATCAATCAAAGGTGACTGCAAAGGAAGAAAAATGTCACCTGCCTGGTTTCCAGCTTTGGTCTCGTTCAAAGTATTAAACATGTGTTATCATGACCAGATAAAGCTTTTGTATTTTTATGCAAATGGGACCATATGTCAGTGGAAATAGGATATTGACCTTGGGGAATTATGCATCTGACCTCTGGATCAGGTGTAGTGATGTTTACTATGTTGCACTGACAGTAAATCCAGGCAGCTAATGTGTCCAGTGTTTGCTTGCAAAAAACATTTAAAAAACAAAACAAAATAATTCCTTCCCTTCATCAGATAGTTGTTCATTCAGTCAGTTTTTGGAACAAACTGCATGAACACTATGGCTAATTCATCTTTGTTCTGACGTGAACTGTTCATTTATGGGATGTAGAGCATTCACTTTCAACAGTGGATGAAATGTGAGAGGAATCTCCTTTTTCTTTAGTAGAGATCTTTGAATATTAAATAGTGCAAATATGACTTTCTTTCATACTTTCCTCCCTTTCCATTGATCAGAACTATCAAATATGAATAATTCTCCCCCTCATCTGCTCCTTGTATCCAGTTGGTGGTGCTTCAGTTTGACCTAACCTGGTGGACTGTCAGGACATTATAAGACTAGGGCTGTGCAACTGAATATAAATTAGAAGATCTGAAAATGCTGGGATCTTCTCTTTTATAACAGAACGGTCTGTAATAAACTAATTTATTTAAGTCTGTTCAACTGAGATTTGCTTCTTTTCTCACCAAGCCACTAATCCCAAACATCATCACCACTGTTTCCTGAAATGATCAGGAGACAAGATGTTTTCTTCATCAAGACCTGCGTATGCAGTTGAAAATGTTGGACAGCTAAACTGTCCTGTTTTAGCAACATTTGCAACCATTTTTAATTTAGTTTTTTAAATAGGTTCAAAATAGGCCTGATACATTGTGTCTAATGATAGACTGATTGAAATCCCCTACTAAAGACAAGGTTCTTCCTTTAAGTGGAGGTGGGCTGACATACGAACTGCCTACTGGCACGATTGCAACCTTATGAAAATGTACATCCTTATTAAAATCAGAAATCTACTTCTTTTCTTCTTTTTTTATCCGATCTGATGTTTTGCTTTGACTAAATAGTGGTTTGACTCTGTAAGTTAGAAGACAGGCTCTTGCAGCCAACATCTCCTGTGTCGTTTTCCCGAATCAGTGAGCTTCCTCTCACATCTCATTTAAGCTTCTAGAGATTAACCACCAACAATTTGTCATTTGCACACTTCCTGGGTATGTCATATGAAATCAGTAGGCATTCCAATGTCATCTCATTCCATCTAATGTCTTGTGAGAGTGGAATGACAACTACCACTTCTACCCAAAACACATATTACTAAATTTCATTGCAGACATTTATAACACTGATATTGAGATCGTTGTTAAGTCACCAACGCGTGAATCACATAAAGGAAATGAACGCATGGCTAACTACGACGACGGAAACGATCTGCTCTAAAATTGAGGGCAGCGTGAATATATCATATGCTCTCCTTCATGTTTTTTTTTGTGTTCAGCGCGCACAGCTTGATGTGAAGCAGGCTGGTCGAATGAGTTTCAAAAAATATATCATTCATTTTTAAAAGGCTTTGGGACACCCAGCATATATTGTCATTAAGGAAGACATGGGAATTATCTTAAGTGCATGTGAGTGAGATACAGAACTGCAGCTCCACACAACTGAGATGGAGCATATAAAGAGAGGATATTGGAGACTTCAAAGACATTTGAGGGACCACACATGTCAACTCATGAAGTGAGGACCTGCAGGAACAACAGCAAAAATGTTATTTTTCACAGCTATGAACACACATTGCTGAGCATTGGATATTTGTGTGTATGAAATACCACAGTTTGTCAGATGTTCATGGTAACTTGAATGATGATGACACCCTTGCAGACACTTCCTCACATCCTCTCCAGAGGAAGGTTGCCCACTGGGGCTCTACATCACGTCTTTTCTTCATTGGCTCTTCCACTGGAGTTACAGCCATTGCCGCCCTGGAGGACACAGAACACAGTTCGTCACCTTTTCTCCCTAGAAAGTAAATAAATAACTCTGACGATAGAGATATATCACCACATCAACTTGTTTTCATTTGATGTCTCAGGAGAGACCAACCGGTTTCTTTCAGCAAACTGAGGCCAATATTTCTTCTTATGACAACATTATTCCTATCGCAGTTAAGCTTTTGTTTGCCTTCCTCCAGATGGCTCCAAGTGAAGGCCGTGTCCCCCATTCACAATCTGGTGATGGGCTGTCAGTGAGGATGTGTCTGTGCATTGATGAAGTCTTATCTTCCCATCTTCATCTCTTACTCAGGGGAGATCTGACTGCGATAATGACTGGCTATCATTTACAAGAATATTTCAGGGGTATTGCTCCTCCTCATAAGTGGTGCCAAATGTGTTCTGGCAATCGGTCCAAATGTTATCCATATAATACGATTTGTGCCTTAGGGGTTTCATGGGGTTTCATTCATTTCCTAAAATTCTTATTAAAAAAGAAAAAAATTTGAATTAATTAAAATAATTATATATAAATGTATAACATACACATATCATTAATACTGTGTAGCCACTGGAAGAGCTCTGTGCTTCATTATGTGTTCTGAAATCTTTCTGTCTGAACCATTATTGACTTTGTCAGCTATTTGTGCTATAGCCTTCGCTTCTTTTTGTTATGGGTCCTTGGGGGAGTAAAACACGATTGCCTGTTTTCTTGTACCACTTTTGTAGGTACTTAACACTGCAGACCAGGACCATACAACAAGACCCACAGTTAAATACTGTGTGATGTCACTCTGCATATGCAAATACTGCACAGTACTAACATCTTATCAGATCAGAGATCAGCTGTTAGATATGGTCTTTATCAATAAGGACATATATAAAAGTGTGCAGTTACATAAAGGTTAAAATAGAAAGACTTTGTTGACCATTTGCATAAACACAGGCCCAAGAAGATAGGAACATTTTTTGAAATGCGGGGGGCGTTACTCCCCCGCTGCTGGCAGGGGAGTAACGCCTGCAGATGGAAGGCTGAACCTTTTAGTTGAGTCGACGGGTTCAACCTGACGGACAAGGTCGGCAGGGCAGTTGGTGGGTTTTTCGGATAAAGGTATGAATGTCAGAATGAAAGAAAACAGTGATATTTCAAAATCTCCTGATTTCAGTCAGATAATACTCTCATTGAAGCCATTGTGCAGTTTGAATGAAAAAGCAGCCTAACATTGATATCCAGTATCCATGTTGACATTGGAACCTCCCTGTGAATACACATTCAAGGTGCAAATATTGAAAGGAGGCTTAACCCATCACTCAACAAAAAGGTGCATTATTGTGTAATTGTAATTGAGCTTCGAGGTAATCATAATAAGCACCCTCTTTATTAATTTGTCTTGGTGCAAATAGGTGTCATAATTACAACACGGATATCAGTACTATAAAAACCGAAAAATATTTATGAGAAGAACATATATTTGCCAAAAGATGTGCAAATTTAAATGCAGATTAGGTATCTAAGTGTCACCTGAAACTGAGCTAATAGTGAAGGTAGCTGAATCAACAGCAAATGACTATAAAGTGAGATTAACGTAGTTAAAGAGGGATCTGTTGAATGCTGGTAGTGCTACTATATTGACATTATTGTTTATACTGCTATCCCCACTGAAATATTTAAAGCCCTCGTAAACATTCTCTGAAAAAACAATTTGGACCACATCCCTTAATGTCCTCCTAAATGGTATTTCAGTGGATTTAAAGCAACAATTAAGCAGAAAAAGGGCTTAAACTCTCTGCCACTATATACCGTTGAGATTAATGGCCATTAAAATGTGAATACAAAGTCGTCAGCTTTCTAAAGTAGCTCCAAAAATGCGATAATCTCCTGTTTGAGCTCCCACACTCGTTAATGTAACCATGTTAAGTTAAATCTTTTTCGCCTGCTGAAATCAATCTTGCTTTTTAAAATGATGCACCGAAACAAGTGGTTGAACTTTTCTTTTGTTCAATTCAAACAAAGAGGCAAAGATCAGTGAGAGTGGTCTCTGTGACGGCACTGTTGTGCCACCTCTGCGTAAAAAAGGCTTAATATAAAATTGGCAAATAACCTAGTGGAGTGTATCGCATTGTTTGTGTTAGTATTTTCCGCAACATTACATAAATCCTCGCATCTCATTATGAAGAACAGTGTCTCATCCTTCTTCATCCAAACTTCAGTCCCGTTCATTTCCTGCTAACACCTCCCAGTGAGCTGTATGACTGTATGCAGCAGTGCAAAAACATTTTTGTGAATGGTTTGTGTTTGTGGTGGACAGGGTATAGGAAACCTAATGAAATATAATATATATATCCAGTTTCATACGTACAAGGACTTCAGAAAACCACAAAGGTAGCAGTGTTTATTCAGAGGTGAGCATGACTTTGCTTGCAAACATAAACATTGTCATGCACTCAAGATTAAAATTATTCAAATTGTGTTCAGCCAAAGATAAATACGGTCCTCTACTATTGATGCTGTGCCAACTGAGGCATCAAATGTCGAAATTAAACACACAGTGCAGCATTACAAACAGCTTCATCGGAGCTGATGACCACTCTTTGTGGATGTATGTTGATTTAAGCACATTTTGTGATAAACTGGGGTATGCGTATCCCCAAGGGGAGGTGGATCGATCTTGAGGGACACAATAAATATCTTGAATTGACTTGATTTAGTCCTTGGAGGTGAATAAGAAGGCATTTAGCAGGAGGGCTGTCACTATGCAAAAGCAACGTCTTTAACCCGGACTAGATAAATTCAAGTTGCTATTTTCTTTCCATTTGCCGCAAACAATTAGTAGATACAATATGATATAAGTAATGTCTTACTCTGGCTAAGGTGCCACCACTTCCTTTTCATTCATTGTCACTGGCCTTGATTTGTGATACTCGAGTTTTTCCCATTATTGCAGAATCTTCTGTTTGAAAACAAACCCAGACTTGAGGAAAGTGTGAAATGCAATATGTTGAAACACCTCTACATGTCAACTGCTAAATTATGCAGGCATTTCGTAAAACAGATGACCGAGATAAGTGGATTAGTTGTCCCTTTTCTCCAATCTACTTATGTCTGAGCTGGAGCGCCTCACTGAGATGTCCCTGACTGTGACATCATTCAGATCAGTCAGAAGACCTGCATGCAGAGCGTCCTAAGACATGGATGCCCTTTGCAGCAACAACAAATAAAAAGCAGGATTTACTGGTTATTCTGCCTCCTACATTTTACATCTTATGCACCATGAACCCATAAATCCTGAGAGTGAGCAGTCCCATTTGGTCGTTCAGCCTCCATCCTTGCAACTGAAGGAATTCTCTGTCGTCACATACTTCTGTCTTCAGTAGTAATAGCTTCCAAAAACGGCCACCACACAGAACAAACTGTCCTACAGAGGGAAAACACAAGTGCCTGTCAGAGAAGTCGGTCTTTCACCACTCTCACCACAGTGATCAGAATAAGCAAACCTACATTCATGAAAACATCCTCTGCATAGTTGTCTGTGTCAGCATCCCACAAGCACTTTGACGACATTCTGGCGACAGAAAAAGAGAAGAGGTTGTCACAAAGCTTGTGGATTAATTTCTAAAGAATTTGCAGTTGTTGTAAAATATGTAGTTGTAAAATATCATTAAATGTACTGACAGTGACCATGCATTATGAGTTGTATCAGCTCCTAGCCCCCATAAATGACGTATTGCTTTGATTATGGCATTTGGAAACCAAAGCAGGAATGATTTCAAAGAACACAGTATTTATCTGAAATATCTTTATCTTTAACTAGTGTTAGTTGTTTAGTAGCCTGATGGCCTTGGGATAAAATCTGTTCGTCAGCCTTGTTGTCCTTGACTTCACAATCCTGCAGCGCCCCCTGAGGGCAGCCGGGTGAAGGGACTGTGCTGTTGGTTTGTGCTGTCCTTGTTGATGCTCTGAGCCCTCCTGATGACCCTGCTGGTGAAAGTGTTCTGTAATGATGGAAAGGCTGCACCAGAGAGGAACTGTGAGGTTTCTATAACATGCTGGTAAGCCTTCCTGTCCTAAGCAGTGCGGTTCCCGTACCACACTGTGACGGAGCTGGTGAAGACAGTCTTCACTGTACACCTGTAGAAGCCGCTGGGGATTTTGGTTGACGTGCTGAATTTCTTCAGCTTTCCTAAGAGGTACAGTCTCTGCTGGACTTTCTGTACGAGCTGCTGAGTTCTGTCAGACCAGGTGAGATCCTCCCTGAGGGGAGTTTCAAGGAAATTAAAGGTTTCCACCTTCTTCACCTGTCTCACCAATGTGCTGCTCCTTAATCATCTCCTTGCTCTTGTCTGCATTCAAGGAGAGGTGCCTGATGTGCAGTTTCAACTAAATCAAAATCTATTTCATGAAACATTTTCAAATTTTAGACTTCTATAGACCATAATATTAGGAAGAGAACCGATATTGGAAAGCTTCCGTTGTATATTTCTGCCACTAGGGGGGGGCTGTTTATCGTTTCTGGTCATAATTTTTCAACCTTTGATCAAATTTATACCACATTTGGTGCATTTTGACTAGAGGAGATCTTTCTTGTATATTTCATATTTTACTGTAATAGTTCAGATTTTACTCACTTGGAGCCTTTTTAGTAAACACACAGAAATCCAATTGTGTCTAAATGAAGCTTATATGAAAGGACACAATGAAATCTCTATGGTTCTATCACTGACCTCTGAAAAATGTAATCATGGTCTTATCTTAGAGCAAATTGCTGACTTCATAGAAAAACGTTGGGTTCAGTCAATATTGTATGTTTGGGATTATTGAGTCACATTTAATTTGAGGACATCCATCAGGGGATTTGCTCGTACGCTACAGGACATTGGATGATTTTCTTGAATCCTGCTGTCTGGGACGACAGTGATGGCCTTGTTTATTTATTAATATCCTTTTTAGTAATGTTTGTTCACTTATATTTTACCTCATGTTTCTATTTTGTCTCTTGTGTATGTATTCACTTGCTGCTCTTGTAGATTGCTGTGCAAATGTAATTTTAATTTTGGGATAAATAAATCTCAATTTAAAATATTTTCTTTTCCATATCAAGACCAAATAAGGACTCACTTGATTCCCTGTCCTCGTTGTTCTCCAAGGACCACCTGCACTACAAGTTTATATCTCTCAAAGCCTTCACCTGTCGAGGAAGAGAAATGAGCTTTAAAAGAAGAAATAACAATCATTTAGCACAGCCCAGCTCTGTATGCAGGATATTATCTTCTCAAATTTTATCATACTGCATCACGTCCTGCCTCACAATCAACTCTAAAAGTCAAATCGCTTTATCGCTTTACAATATAAATCAATATAAATCATTCTCCAAGATAATTAGCCCGGTTCTGTCCTGCCAGCTGCATGAATCAAAGTCTTGTTTTTTATGAGTCAAACAATTAGGCCTTTCACAATTGTTGCATCATTTTATCACTGCAGTTATTTGGAGTAGCTGCAATTATTTAATATGATCATAAAAACTGCCTCAATTCTTCCATATAAAACAGCGGGTGAAAACGGAAAAGTCTTCATTCATCTGGAAATTGATGATTTCTTCTTTTTGTTCTTATTCTGCTATTACAATGGAATATAAATTGTCCTAAGCGCCTTTTACAATTGATCTTTTTTGGGAACTTTTGAAACGAAAAGATAAAGAGCCAACCTCTGCTGGTACATATTTCTTTTAAGCCAAAGGATAAAGGGGAAGTTGATGTGATAATTTGTCAAATTTGCAGCAAAAACTTAAGTTTGCTCACAAACCCTGTGGAGGATCCGACACTTAAACTAAATCCACTTAACTTTAACAGACCTGGGTTCAGCCGTACATTCATCCAGCTGATTTTAACTGAAGTTTACTAAAATTAAAAAATTAAAAATACCAAGAAATAGCTTAAAGAAGCAAAAGAAAAATGGTGTCTTTGTGGATTTAAAGAAAGCGTACGATAGTGTGCCTAGGGAGGAATTTTGTTGATGCATGAGGATATCTGGAGTGACTGAGAAGTAGGTTAGAGTGTTATATGATATGTATGATAGCAGTATGACAGCGGTGAGGTGTGCAGTAGGACAGATGTCTGACGGATCAATTAAGATGGAGGTATGAATGCATCAAGGATCGGCTCTGAGCCCCTTCACGTTTGCTATGGTGATGGATAGGCTGACCTTATGGTGATGGATCGGCTGACGGATGAGGTCAGGCAGGAGTCTGTGGACTATGGTATGACGAAGGAAAGTCAGCTGCAGCATAACAGTGAGAAACCGTTTCTGATTTCTCACTATTAAAATGAGTATCCTTCCCTCACAACAATAGTTTTGCAGCAACACTACAACATTTACAGCGGGACTTGTACAAACTCTCATTCACCACAGTAAGGTGGGAAAGCATCACTCACCCTTCACTTTGTCCTTGATGCTGTCTGCCAGTGAACGGGACAGCTCTGGAACTTCATCCGGGTCGTACAGTACCCCAGTCAGTTTCTCTCTTACAATTTCACGGATACACTCTTTCATCAAGGCTGGCTTAAACCTGGAATATTTAAAAACGACCGCCATGAGAGGAGCATCTGCAAATCATATCTCTGTTACGTATTACAGAGATACATAAATGATGCACATGTTGTTGCTAATGACCTACACAATATGTCTTTATAATTATATTAGCCTACTGTATCCCAAACACAGGCTTTCACTTTGTGCATGAAGTTATGATATTTAATGACAAAGATCAACAGAAAATTCTGGTTAAATGCATCAGCAATACAACTGAAAACACACAGAAAGAATTGTAAAAGAAAGAAAACACGTCACGTAATCCAGCCAATCTGTTCAATTGCAACAACAATGTTGTTTAATTGTTACTGTATGATGACTTAAAGTTTGTCATGAATTTTGTGATGGATTGAAAACATTAGTAAAGGTGACAAGTAACTTTTAAAGGTAGGTGAAATTATATTGATATGACATAGCTAACTAGGATTAATTTTATGACATTCTTCATGAGGTAGGCTATTTGGCTGAGAAAAAAAATAACTCAAGGGATGGGGCATCGGATAAGAAGGTTTTGAGAACTATTTTCTTATAAGATGACGTAATCGGTCGTTTAATTCCTTAAACAAATCTCGTAAGACTTGTACATATATATTTTAAATATATGTACTATATAAAAATATATAGTTAGTATATATATTATACAATATATACATATTTATCATCAATAGTTGGTCGGTAACTTAGGAAACCGTTCACACTTCCCCTGACGACGATCGGACAACTAGCTTTAACCGGTCTCTCCAGAAGCAAACAAACTTACGACAGCACCAACGTAAACACCATGGAATCAAAATACAATCACTTTGTTGAAGCTAACGCCAATATTTAAACATTGATTTAAATGCATCGTCTTCAATTTGAATTAACTCTACAAAATCTGTGCTCTATTATTGCTATAGAAGCACTTCCTTATCAACGTACTCACTGGCTACCTTCCCTTCTATCCATGATATTTATTTTTAACACACTCACTTGTGTTGATGATTAGGTCTTATCAGGTATGTACTTGTGTCTTCCATTGCGTATCAATAGTCGCTTTTCCCCTGACGTCACCTAAAGGACGAAAGCGAGACTACCGCCGCCATCTTGGTGGGTAAACAACCGAAATTAAAAAGTCAAATAGCCCACTTTTGTGGGCACATTGGTTTAGGAAAACTGAGAGCTATGTATCCTGAGAAAGACGGACAATAGATCACTTTATTAAGATTAAACCGAAAGTGGCAGTAATAGTAGATACATACATGCATACATAACAAAACTGTAAAAATAGATAACACATAGAAATATATATATATTTAAATAAAGGTTAATAAATACATCTAAACATAACGATATAAATACAAGATAAATATGAGGAAAGTGCAATCTCCATATGTTAACGAGGTCCAGCGGGCTAAATAGTGCTGTCAAACTCTGAAGGACTGAAAAAAAGAAATCCCTGTAAACCTACTTAGGTTTTTAACTAAGTCATTAATAGTGTTGTTGTGTGTTTTGCCTCTTTCTCCACCTCAAACGGATCTGTATCACCAACTAAACTTGTTTTCTCGCAACAACCGGTTCTTATATCTGGCTCCATGATGTCCACATAGCGTAACTTCAGTTTCTTTGTTGTCTGAGGCATCGTTTTTCTTTCATTAGCCAAAGTTAGCAGTCGCTACTATCGTCGACCGTCTGTCCACCGTTATGGCGGCCAAAGAGAGACTTAAGGGGAACATGGGGCATCTTGGGAAAAAAATGACGTCAGGGAAAAGCTTGTATGTAAAACTGAGGTAGCCGCTCAAAGAAACCAAACGTTTGCTAACAAGCTCAGAGTTGCAGACTTTTAGCCGTTACCATAGTGACGTTTTCATTTTGCGCTGAAAATAAACGAAGGAAAAGGTGTTATTTTTTACTGCATTAGATCATTTAAGGTTATACGGTGTGCACTGATAGTTTTTCAAGAGGCAGTTCTTTGGAAAATGTTTTTTCTATAATGTTATATCCCTGAAAAGTCAGGGATATTCTGGAATTGTTATCACCACTGAAGCCCCACATTTTTAATGTTAATGTGATCACTAAAAAAGGCCTATATCACGGATAGTTTTCAGATATTTCTCACAAGGGGAGCTCGTTTTACAAAAAACACTGTTTTTCTGACACAACTTCCCATTTAAGTGGAAGAGTTCAATCAAGGGCATTGCTTGTGTATTGCAGGGGATTGGGTAATTTCCGGGGATATACCCTTGAATAAAATAGAATATATCTTTTTTGTCATTGTTGCAAAACAATGAGAGACAGTTCAGCAGCTCTTGGATTAGCAGCATGTAAAAGCAAACTAGTAGGGCATGTAAAACAAAAATACAAAAGCTCAAGAAAACAACACAAGGGCAAGGCGCAGAGAGAATACTGCAAGAAAACTATTCTGAATGTACCTGCTCCACTGCCTTCACCACTCGTCCTACTTGTCCTCTGTTGTACAGCAAGTGACCCACACCGTACGGCAGGAGGTCAGTAGGCTCCATATGTTTAATGCTGGCTCAGATAGAAAGGTGTCAGCACCTCTGTCCCTTCTACAAGAAGATACGGAGGTCCTACAAGAAGGGATAGAGCCGACTATTGACCCTAGTCTCCTCTATCTGCTGAGGAGACTAGGGTCTTTTGGCGGCCTCCTGAAGACGTTTTATGACTCTGTGGTGGCGTCAGCCATCTTTTATGCAGTGGTCTGCTGGGGCAGCAGCATCTCGGCTGCTGACAGGAGGAAACTGGACGAACTGATCAGGAAGGCCAGCTCGGTCCTGGGATGTCCTCTGGACCCAGTGCAGGAGGCGGGAGACACAAAAGTTATGGCCAAGCTGTCATCTCTCTTAGTATATTGTAATATTTCCTGTAAATGTCCTGCATAGTGTAATATTTATATTATAGTGTAATATTCTAGTATCGTTTAATATTTATATTTGTATTTAGTTATATTGCTGTGTGTGTGGTCTTTGCTGCTGCAACACTGCAATTTCCCCGTTGGGGGACTAATAAAGGTTTATCTTATCTTATCTTATCTTATCTTATCCTAAATTACATTCAGACAATAAAAACTCCCAATTACCCATTTTTGGAATTTAATAAATATATTTCTCTGTTATTGAATTGTTGTTTGTGACCATAACATATTTGTTTGAGATTGATATAACTTAAATTGAAGTAGGTTACCTATTTTGAAGGAATGGCTGCTATCATTTTTATTATCGTGTTATTTATTTGTTTTTATTTTTTAAATTTCAGGTTAAACTTTCTTTTTTTTTTTACTGAATCATATTTATTTTGTCACTCAAGTATATTTGTTGAATTCATTTGTTTTATCAATCAATTTCTTTATTTTAGACATGTTTCTGTGTTCGACACATTTACATGCACGTACACACAGCTACAGCCAGGGGGTTAGGGGCACCATAAAGAAATACCACTGGGGGCCCTTATTTCCCTTGAGGCAGTATTTCCCATGCCTCATTAGCACTAACCATTATTTTATAATTATTTTATAACCATTGTTTTATATAGAAGAGTGTAGTGCAACATATAACGAGCAGATGGCAGTAGTGCATGAACATGTCTGGAAAACGTTTCAGTTTCATTTCACTTCAGAAGCACACGATGACAGCAAGACAGTCAATAAACGAATCTTATATGTTGCTATACTCTGAATAAAAACAGGAGGAAGTGCAATTTTAAGGAAACATTCCAACTCAGTGTGACTCATCAGTGTGGCAGTCAAGTAGGTTTTGGACTGAACTCTTAAGGATTCAACTACAATTCAGTATATGGACTTAATATGCTGTAAAGTCAAAGTCTTGATAGTATACATGCATTCAATCCTTTTGCAGTGTCACAAAAACATATACTCTACCCTATTAGATGAGTATTTAGTTTATGCTTATAGCTTTGGCTTCATGTTTTTATCATGATGTATCTCTTTTCTTCAAATTGCTCTTTCATGTTTGATAAATACTTGAGGACAAACGCTGATGTCATTATTAGATCACTATATATAATCACTGACATCATAAAGTAATTTCCAAAATAGTCACGAAAGTAGAATGATGAATTTGACATTGCAAGTAAATCGCCTTAAATTTCGGGTTCTTTAACCAAAAATTTTAAAGTTATTCAGCTTTTTTGGGCAAAAATAAAAGCAGTTTAAAATACCTGCTGAAGTGCAAATTATGTTGTTGTCCATTTGAAATGGGCTGTTTTTTTGTCTAAAATTTAAAAAAAATGTAAAAAAAACTGCAAAAAGGAGAAATTCAGAAATGGGATTATTCAGGGGAGGGCCGAATCAGAATAAAAATGTATAGAATGTATTTTGTCACTGAACTTTATTACTGAATGGCATAATTTAACTACCTAACTTTCTACATTCTTTTAGATGAATTAGATTCAAATGCATCTAATTAAAAAAATTTTATAATCAAAATCACCGAATTTGCATATTTCCTGTCTTCACTTTCCATAGAATAAGTAATGTATTTCACGTATGTGTATAACATATATAGTGTTGTTGATCTGACATAAAAGCGTAATGAAGAAGCAGGAGGGGAGGCAGTCAGCATCTCTGCCTCACTGTAGGGGACATGCTGAGCCCACGGGTTTATGCTTGTTCTGCTGTTGCTTTTCTTTTACTCAGGGACAAAACGAGTCAAGTTCACTACAGTAGTCCGTTTTTTTATGTTTTGCTCTCACCGCAAAAATGGAAGATTCTATATCAAAGGCACCCCAGAAAAATTGATTCATTATTACATTTACAAAATAAACCTGTAATTTTGTCTATTTATTTTTCTATATGATTGAAAATATTTTGAAAACAAAAAAATTTAAGAGGAGTAATGATACCCTTTATTTTTAACAGGACATACCACATTTGACATTATTTGGCATTTCTATATTCTTTTTATTTATTTATTTTTTAAATGGGGTGAACCTATGATTTTGACTCGCACTGTATGAATTGTAGAATTGCGATGGGAAATTAAGAACACGAGAAGGTGCAGAGAAAATGTTATCTTTCTCTGAGCCCATACAAATTTAACGTTCTTTTTGGGCCAAATATGTACATTCCCTATATGTGTGCAGAGAATTCTGATATGAGATATGAAACACAACCACTAGTCAGTGTGTGAGCTGGCAATTAAATGGTGTCTTTAAGCTTTTCTATTGGGTTCATATGTTTGTAAATGTGACTCTGAAAAGGTCGGTGCCTCACCTGCCACCAACCTCACCTCACATCACTGGTGTAGAGTAGAGAAATCAAAAGTGATACTTTACATGAAACACTTTAAGTTTCACTTCTCAAGAACAGGTCCTTAGGAGGGGAGGGGTTGTTTGTGTTCTGAACCGATCAGCTGACACAGTTTTCTTTCATTAGCCATCGATCACCAACACCGTTTACACTCACAAGATGTCGTTGGAGGAGTGGAGGACTATCTTCCAGGATAAAGCAGGGATTCTTCCACAACAACACTCCTGGAATCTGCAGTTTGATGAGGCTCTGATTCCTGACTCCCCGGCGCCAGGCTGGAAGAATTACATCAGGAGCACAAGTGCCCGGTCTGTGTGCTGGTTTATGACTAATCCCTGAAGTTTGTTGTTGCACATGTTATAAACGTTGTAAATCAAGCTTTATAATAATAATAATAATAATAATAATAATAATAATAATAATAATACATTTAATTTATAACGCACTTTACATTTGGATCAAATTTCAAAGTGCTACAAGGTAAAAGCAGATAAAAGCATCAATAAAAAATGAAATAATAACTGTATAAAAACATGACAAAATGCAGCAATGTTAATTAAAGTTATAGGTTCTGATAAGAAGGAAAGTCTTAAATCCTTTTTTAAATGTGTCAGTCGTCTGTGGAGCCCTCAGGTGGTCAGGGAGGGTATTCCAAAGACGAGGGGCAGCAGAACAGAAGGCCCGATCACCCATGGTGCTGAGTTTAGTCCGGGGAAGGAGGAGGCGGTATGAGTGGGTAGAACGGAGGGATCGTGTTGAGGCCAGTGGGGTGAGTAGTTCTTTCAGGTAGGGGGGTGCGTTACCATGGATGCACTGGTGAGTGAGGAGAGAACAGGATAATCAATCCTGGTGGAGATGGGAAGCACTGTTTTGAACATATTGTGGTCTTTGAAGACTTTTATCAGGGATCGCGATGAGAAGTGCATTACAGTAATCCAGCTTTTCAGCATCACTCAAGGTGAGTGAAGAACAGAGTTTGGTAATATTTCTGAATGTGGCTTTATGTGGATGTGCTTGAACTATATGTGAACATATCTGTTCACATTTCCACATTGTGGTGATTCAAGTAGAAAAACTTGCCACCATAATGCAAACCAGTACAAAAATGTGGTTTGAGTTATAGGGTTTTTTATCCTATATTGTATTTTGAGAGAAAAGTAGCAGTGTCCAATAAGGCTGGGACAAAAGGATCACAGGTTATAAACTGCAGCAACAGCTGGTTTCATTACGTAAGTTTGGTCCTCATGTAAAGCAGTCTCCATTTCCATTCGATCAATTTGAAGCCAGGTAACGTGCAGCTTTCAGGCGTAGTGCCAGGTGTTTATTCAATTTCAAAGTGCTTATATTTATCTAAAGTCGTCATATTGTGATATATGAAGCGTCCTTCGGTTCATAGAAAGGCGCTTTATAACTCCAATTTATCATCATTATTATTATTATTGTTGTTGTTATTTTTGTTTTTGTTGTTGTTGTTGTTGTTATTATTATTATTATTATTATTATTATTATTATTATTATTATTATTATTATTATTATTATTATTATTATTATTATTATTATTATGTCCTGTCACGTTTGAATTATTTTGAAAATGAAATATTCTATTAAATATACCTTTTCAATTCCATAGGTAATTAAGGAATACTTTACTGCGATGGACAGTCTTCCTTCTAGCCCTCACACTGGGAGTTTCCTCCTCCTCCTCCTCTTCTTCTTTTTCATCCAGCTGTTCCCTTTAGGGAAAATCTTAACATCTTCAACTCTGCCACCACCAGAGGGCCTTATAGCTACACCAAAAATCTACATTCCCATTTTCTGTCTGCAAGATATTTCATGTATAGGCTTCACAGATCATGAATAACTCAGTCATTTCATCAGGCCATTTTGACCACAATTAAATCTGAATTTAGTTAACAGATATTAATCTGCAACAATTCAACACAGTGAGTCATTGTAGTGCAAGTCAGATCGCAGGCTGTCATTTTATCATTTCTTTTTCCAGAACATCAATTCTTCTGACAACTGTAGCTAAAACTCTAGTTTGTAGTGTTCGTTTCTGTTCAAGAGCCAGTTCAAACTTTCTTCAACCTGAGTCTTCTGTCCTTTTCAAGGTTCAGGTGCAGTGCATGTGCAAGAGGCTGGCCTTCCAATCGTGTGATGGTGGTCTTCCACATGCAGCTAATAAACGGGCAAGGCACTGTCAGGGTGAGGCGCTTCCGCCAGGAATGCAAGAAGTGCGATGGCGCTGTAATGGAAAGTCCTGTCATCTCGGCTGACAACATCGACGTCCTTCTGGAGAATCTGATAATGAAGATAAGAATCAAATGCTACCATGAAGATCTTCAAAGAGGGGACAGACCTTTTCAAAACATAGATGTCAACAGCCCCCATGAGCCTAGTCACTGTGAGGGCTGCCGTTTAGGCATCTGTGGAAGGAACTGATGCTATCAGTCACTTCACTCTTTGCCCTGTTTCACTGCAACGCTTCCTCTCATGTTTCTGAAGTAAATATTAATATAAATCAAGTAAATGTTAACTCATGTTAATCTCTCGATCGATTGTCTTTCTCCCTCTGCATTAAACATACCTTACAAACAAAGGAAATATATCAATAAAACGTATTCAAGCTACAACATGAATGCATTTTTGATTTTGTGTGTGTGTGCGTGTTTTCCGTTTCAAAATAAATTAGTCTGTTTCATTTATTATTCCTGTAAAAATAGATCACCAAATTACGGTGGCCGACAGGCGCAAACTCACTGCTACCATCAATTTGACATCATGCGCATTCTCCAAATTGAGGAAACATTTTCATTAAGATGATAACCTGCATGCACGCAGAATATAAAGAAAACCTCTTCATCAATTTCACAACACACACACGCTGCAAAAGCTGCAACACAATTAGCCGTGGTCGCGTCGCTTCCAGGTCATGCAGTCATGTGACTGAGAGTAAAACTCTTAACTCTTAACGCCATCTCGCATACGGACTTCTGTTGTCGCCATGGTGATTTTTCATGTATATATATATATATATATATATATATATATATATATATATATATCCTTTAGTTTATTTTACTGGGTAAAATTCTCATTAAGCCGTAAACACATTCCATCATTAATATCATGAACGTGAAAACAAGCGAACTTGCATTACGTCATTAAGTTGTAGTTATAAATGATTTGAAAGTTAGTCTCGTTGTAAAGTGGTACCAACATTTCATCTTTAGGAGTGACTTGGCCGAGAGAGCAGCTCGGAAACTGCAATAAGAATACAATAGACACAATACAATACAGACATGCATGAACAACTTTCATACACCTTAAATGAGAATACGAAGAGTCAGTCAAAATTATTTCAAGGCGCAAAGATATGTTTAACTCCCCCGGAGTTACTGGTTCTGACAGTTTCTGTTCCTTCTGTAAAGTATCCAGGAAGAGGGAGCAGCAAAACTAAAAGCTTGTTTCCGGAGCTCGGTTCTAACTCTCTGGACTGTCATTTGTGAAATATTTTTCAGATGGTGGTTAAAGTCGGATTGCCACTTGTGAGATCCCTGAGAATGTGTCATAATGAGAACTCTGATGTTCAAACATGGTTATAGACGAGACCATATGCGACTCGCTGGACCACCATTGCTATTAGTTGCCTTAGAGTTTCAGCACGAGAGTCAACAGAAATCCTATTAGTAACATTTTTCAAAGTGGGAGGTTTGATGTAAAATGTAAAGCGTTGGCTTGCAAAAGTCGTGCTGCTTGGGGTGAAAACAGAGGACACCTGTTTCTCTCATTTGAGTACTCCCAGCAGGTGTGACACCAATGCTGCTGCGGTCAGTCTTCACCATCTGCAAGTCACAGCCTGTGGCACAACACCTAGACCGGGGTTACATTTGTTTTGTATGAAAGCAAAAGTAGCGGCTTGGGCGAGTTTCCATTTCCCACATCATTTGCCAGGGGTTTGTCCACACCACGCACAAATACAGACTCACTATTTATATCTTGGCCTCTTAAGCTGAATTTCGTCTTGGAAGAGCGTTGACAGACACGCATGTATTAGCTGTGTGGTAATGGTTATTTGCGGATAAGTTCAGCAAGTTATTGAGATAATTCTCCAATACCGGAGGGAACTAGAAAGCCGATGTTATTCTGTGTGCTCTGCAGATATACATGGTACTCCAGAAAAACAATTTAACTGCTGACATCACCACTCTCAAGGAAAGTATAATGAAGGTAGAGTTTTTCCTCGTGGGACACATTCTATATGTAATACAGTTTTATTCAAACTTCAGTACTGATAACCACTTTTTAAATGATTACTACGTCCACTTGAATTATTCTGATGTTTAAGTTTCTTGTATTGAAACAATTGTTGTAATTGTTGTTTTATTCTAGTGTCTCCTGCCATCAGTCAAGCCCATCCTGCCCATGTTCCTCATTCTTATACCAGGTAAGCGTTTTGGGTCAATTGGTTCAAATCCCAATACCGAACTCGGGTAGGTTTTCTTTAAAGACCAAGATTGAATAAGCCAGCATCAGTAACAAAGTACATAAGAGTGTATTTTTGCAATTTTCCTGAGCTGAATGCTAGAAGATTTAAATTGGGAAATATTTTAAATTAAATTAGAAATAAACAAAATCAGTTCCCTGTGATTGCTGGGAACTGAAGCAAAGATAATGACAATATCATTTATTGGGTCTTATTAATCTGCAGTATTGCTGTTTTGTTGAAAGTCGGGGTATAGTCCCGAATTTTTGTAACCTCTTGTCAGCTCTTTGCGGTGCTATCGAGGTGAACTGCTCCGAGCCGAACCAGCCTGCCCTGCTGAAGGCCCTGATCCCAGTCTTTAACCTCAGCGCCATACGGCCCGTTATGAACTTGACAACTATCACCAACGTCAGCACTTTCTTCACCCTGTATGGGATACTAGGAGTGGTACGTTCAGCTCTCAGTAGATGAAGATAAGTAGTATTTTTCAGCAAACAGTGATGAGTACCTACGTATATATTATCTATCATTCAGTGCTTTGCAAATCTTTCATACTGCATGAGCTTTATAAACGCGGGATTCAATATGACATATTTAATTTTCCATCAGGGGAAAAGTAGCCCTTAAGCCTTCAACTAACGTTGATTTGAATAAAAACAACTGTTTAGTATTGCTGTGCTCAACCCTTTAAGGGATTTGCTTTGTCACCAAAAAACACATTACATAACACTGTCATTATTTTTCTGCCTTAAAGTATTTACTTTCTTGTCTTCCAGGATGAAAAGGCTCAACTCTTACTCACTTACATTTGGCTACATTATGTAAATACCGTAATCATCCATCTTGTGACATTATTCTGCGTGAATGTTGTGGCTGCTCTGTGCACTGACTTGAGGCTGTGTTGTTTTAGTGGTGGATGAATGAGTTTGTCAGTTGGGACCCAGTCCAGTGCGGCACCGATAAGATCTCCCTTCCAAGAGACAAATTTTGGGTTCCAGATATTGTAATTAATGAATTGTGAGTCTGACCGTTCTTTAATATTAATATAATTATATGTATGTAGTGTAAACGTCATAGAGTCACCAGCCTATTATTACATGTGTTGATTATTTTTCATAAATGCCTCATTTGGAAAATCAAAATAATATTTCTGTTCAGTTTACGTGCTACACATGCATGTTTTCTGCAGATATTCACATACACTCATGTCTCCTTCTCTTTATTCGCTGTCTTGCAGTATGAATGAAAACACAGCGCCGCCTGTCCCATACGTGTATCTGTTCAGCAATGGGATGGTGTACGATGCCAAACCAGTGCGCATTGTTAGCTCCTGTAACCTTGATACCTACACATTCCCCTTCGACATACAGAACTGCACACTGACCTTCAACTCCTACCTGCACTCAGGTAAAACATGTCACCAAATGTCTCTCTTTTCTAAATGTCTTGGGCATACTGAGTTGGGCTAAAGTTAGTATAATGCATGATGAATTATGCATGCGTCAAATTCCATAGTCCGGTAAATTAGCTTTTTATTGTTAATAGCAGGATTACTAACCAAAAGAAACAATAAACAGTTTGACGAATCACTTATGTACCTAAAGTTGGGTTGTTATGAATGTTATGAAGAGTATCTCTTTCTGTTTCTTGTTCATTGAGCCATTATTTGTAGAGCTTTTGAGTCAAAATTCTGATGTTAGGCGACACTAATGACCAACATCAAAGTCGATAAGTCATATTGTAAGTCAGAACATTTTCTTCGTTTGGTGAGTTACCTACTGGAATAAAATACAGATATTCTCCATTCCTTTGATTAGACTGTTAATCTTGTAATGTGTATTGTGGATTTTCTTTTTATCTGACTTTGATCTTATGAAATATAACATTTCGCTGTTCTTCTCACCCCAGGGAAGAACATGAATATTTTCCTGGGGAGGTCGGTAGAAAACATCACAAAGCACTCTAAGATGGTGATCACCACAATGGGGGAGTGGGAGCTGCTGGATATCACCTGCAACAAATTCACACAGGGACCCAATAATCCTCGCATCCACGATGAGCTTGTATTTCATGTGGGTTGGTTTTTAATTTGAGAAAAATTAACACAAAATCCAATTTAGGTCTACGGCGAAAGGAAGCAAACGTACATGTTTGTTGTAAAAGTGTTATTTTGTAAATGCCGTTCAAAATGTTCAACTTGTTGTACAGCTACAGCTACAGATCATGGATAGAGTTATGACAATACTATACCATATAATGCTTTTTTTTTAGAGAAAGCATACTCGATCAGCCATAACATTACAACCGTACAGGGGAAGTTACGAAACATTGATCATCTTGTCACAATGGCACCTGTCAGTGAGCTGGATATGTTATGAGGCAGCAAGTAAATATATTGTCTTTGAAGCTGAAGCAGAAAAGTGGGGATAGCGTAAAGATTTAAGATACTTTAACAAAGAAATTAGCCCAAAAAAGGTACTTGAAGGTCTTTTCAAAATGTTCTGTCTGTAGATCAGAGTGAGGCGTCGGTCCACCTTGTACGTGGTGAACCTGCTGATCCCCAGCTGCTTCCTCATCACAGTGGACCTGTTCAGCTTCCTGCTGCCTCCTCAGACTGTGGACCGATCCTCCTTCAAGATGACCCTCATCCTGGGCTACACCGTCTTCCTCCTCATCATGAACGACCTGCTGCCTATCACTGGAAACACTATACCCCTTATAAGTCAGTATCATTCACTCTCATCTTCAGTTCATCTATGTGTGGTATTTTATTTATTGTTCTACCTTATACTACCATATAAGCCGTACATTTTTCTTTTACGGTTTTTAACTTTATAAACTTCCGACTTCTTCCCTTCTTCGGACGTTTTGTCAACTACTGTGTAGCTAGCTTAAGATGTAAACTGCTTTCTGGTAGTGCAAACACTAAGTGCTTATGAGCTCACTTCTACCCCAACCTGCTCTCTCTCTGCCAGATGTGTTCTTCTCTCTCTGCCTGGCGCTAATGGTGGCCAGTCTACTAGAGACCATCCTCATCACCAACTTGCTGAGCAGCTCAAACTTCTCTCCTGTCCCACGCTGGGTCCGACTGTTAGTTCTGCAGATATTGGGCTCTTTTGTTTGCCCACGTCTGAAGACTAAAATTGCAAAAGGTTCAGGTAAAAAGTGTCTTTTTAAGTCATTTTAAATATATGTGAGAAATGAAGGAAATACAATGAAATTGGACAGGCTATATAAAACAGTTGAAATCAAGCTAAATTTCAAGAAACTTTATTTGTCACCAGGGGGCCATTTAAAGGCATGTAGATGAGTCAAGAATCTAAAAGCAACTAGCAATCGAAACAAGCACCAACCTGGACCATATCAACAAGATTGTTTATGCATACATACATATTTTTTATAATAAACAGGCATGGAAGTCAATGTTGTCGGGCCTCTGCAAAAAGTTGATGAGGGGCTTGCATATGAGACCAAGTCAGTAATGGAGAACCAAGCCCTTCAGGAGCTCAAGAGCCTGGGTAGAGAACTCCAGGCCATCCGCCTCCAGATGGAAGGGCAGCAGGGTGGAGAAAAGAGCTCAGAGGAGTGGATGCAGGTGGGTTTCATCGTAGACCGCCTGCTGTTCGGCCTCTACGTCCTCTTCATATCAGTCAGCTTCATTACCATGATAATTATATGGGTAAATTCACGTCATCAGTAGTGGCCACGTTTATGTAGCCGTCTCTAATGTTGATCAATACATTAGACTATTGTAATGTATTTAGCTTATTACTTTTAAAGACAAGAAATGTATTCATACTTTAATCACTATATTATGTTAATAGTAATAAATGGCTAACTATTGCCAATGGACATAGATGACCTATTCTGCATTGTTTAGATTGAATTCCTAGCCTTTTGTGTTGTATTGAGTGATGCTGAAGACTCCTGGCTAAAAAATAAAATTACTTGATGAACTTTCATCCTGTTGTTAATTCATTTTACATCAGACCTCCGTTTGCTCTTAAGGTTTTGTCTGTGATTGGAGGTCAGGCGGGGAGATCTTCTGCCTGTAAAATTGTATATACTTGTAATTGTATCTAAATTGTATGAGGGTCGAGTTAATAGTTGGATAATAAATAAGAGTTAGTCATTAAACACAAAGGGCAGTTTGTGGCCTGTAGCTACTGCACAGCAAGGAAGAAAATGTTCTTAGCCGCTTTGTCAGAGCGATGCTAGCTATCAAGTTAACACTCCACACCAGGGGAGTCAGACTCAGTCACAGAGGAGGCCATAATTGAAAAGTCCACATCCAAGGCCGAACAGCACTTAGATTCAACCTCACTGTACACGCCAGCTTCCTTGTCACATTGGATCTCTTCTGCTTCCTGCTGCCTCATCAAAACTGGTCCGACTGGACCGGTCCTCCTTCGAAATCACCCTCATCCTGAGGCTACTCAGTCTTCCTGCTCATCATGAACGACCTGCTGCCCGCCACTGGAAACGAAATACCTCTCATGAGTGAGTGACACCTGTGATAAAAGTGTATTGAAGAATGAATACATCATAACTCTTCTCTGTTGAGATGAAAGCCACGCCCCACTTGGCCCAATTTAAACCGATATTCGTAATACTTCAACCGTCACTGCAGCTTCACAATTTAAACGTCAATATGCTATTCGCACTTGATGCTTTAATGAAAAGTGAGTTTATTTTGTGCTGCTTCTTTTCTTTAGTCTACTGCAGATGTTACCTTGCCCCTCAGCCTCGCTGTGATGGTGATCAGCCTGCTGGAGACGGTGTTTATCCCCAATATACAGTCCAGCTGCTGCCAGGACAGTGCAGTGCCTCACTGGCTATAAGTACGTTGAGCACGAAGGTTCCTTTCTCATTCTTGATCCTGAAAATATCCCATAACATTCAGAGTTAGGTATTTATTTTGGTAACTTGATGACTACCCTTGATGAAGCTGATGAGATATGATTGACAGCTATGTAAAAATGAATTAGGTTGATATGCGGGTGTTCTGAATTCCCCCCATTTTCATGCCCAGGTGGTACATTTACCATTTTGCATTAGTGGGTTTTGGTCGGTAAGTTCCTGTCCAACTACAACTTCTGTAAACGCTTAATGCTCTGAAGTAAAAATTGATATTTGATATTATTTGTTGTAATATTTTCCCAATATTTACAATGTTTTGCTTTTCTATACTTTAGGGCAGAATGTCTAAAGAGTTGTTGATTTAATAACGACCCTTTTAAAAATAAGCGTTAGTTTACCACCTCAGTTTTTACAGGAATTGGTTTCACACCATATATCACGGTATTTTCTCACACCAACAGCAGTAAATACCAGGATCATCTCTTCAAAAGATCTTAAGAGCAGGTCTGCAGACAAACCTGGAGAGTAACCTGCTCTGGAGCCGGTCCTGGATGAACTCAGAAAACTGAGTCGAGGTCTCATGGCCATTCGCCTCCAAACGTGTAAACTTGAAGGAGTGGCAAATGATTGGGGTAGTAGTTAACCGTCTGCTATTTGGTGCGTACATTGTCTTCATCTTGGTCAGCTTCATCACCATCAGTTGCATCTGGAACATGAGCAACTCGGATGGAGATTGATTTAGTAGAAGAGGAAAATAACCAGAATGATCATCAGAAAAACTTTAGTGGATATAAATACAGTATTTTTTGGTGTGAGTACTTAGTGTCCAATTGTTTTTTTTAAATATTTTTAACTCTGACTCTGTCTCTCTGTTTCTCCTGTTGTGTTGTGTCCAGAGTAACTTGAATCAGCTATGTCTATCAAAGCACTTTGGAAACCCATTGTCTTTAAATGTGCCGTGTAAATAAAGGTAACTTAAATCATCATGATTATATTATTATGTATCATTTGATATAAAAATAAACAAATGAAATACAGAGGTTTGCATCAAATATATTTATCATACATATTGTATCTAGAGCTGCTTGTTGCATTTCGGACTTGTTTTTTGATTGTTCTGTGTTTAAATCTTTTTTTCATCTCAAAATGTGAAGGAAATTATTTTTTTTTCTCTCCTTTCATAAAGCTTCACAGTAATTGGCAATGAAGGTTGGGATTTTGTCATACAAAACTTAACACCACTCACAATGATGTATTTGGCTATGCATTGCCCAATGACCCTCACCAATACTGATTGTTGACCACTGAGTCAATAAACAGAATAAAACCAGACACAAGTAACTGGTTGGACAGAAAAAAACACAAAGAGGGAGAAGTGGAAAAGGGTCTAATTCCCAAAGGCCGAGGGGTTAAAAACAAAATGGTTGAGTGGTTACCAGAGGTGTGAAACAACAATTCCTGAGTTGTTTGTGTGTCTTAATGTTCCATCTGTGCATTCTTGTTTGATATTTTGTATTTTTCTGTTTATTAGGTTTAGATTCATATCCTGACAGAAAATATGTTTGAAGTTTTAACTAAAGGGGCAACTCAATTCTGGGCTTGTCTGAGTATGTGTGTGACTGTGTGTTAGTACTTTGGGACAGAACAAACAAAACAAATATTATATTATGGGATTTGTTTAACACTTGGCTACCACAGTTGGTTTTTATCTACAGCACCCTGTTTTTGTTGTTGAAGGGTATAATATGGGAATAGTTTGGGGATAGGCATAAAGTGGTTGAGACTAGGTTAGGATATGTCATTAGTGGCAAGCTGAGTGTGTGTGTGTGTGTTTGTGTTTGTGTGTGTGCGTTTGTGAGTGTGTATGTATGTGTAAATGTGTGTGTGTGTGTTTGTGTGTGTGAGCATGTGTGTGTGTGCGTGTGTTTGTGTGTTAATATTGCTGGTAGAAGCAATCTCTGCCTCAACTCGTTCATCAGTGAGTGTGGAGAACATTTAGTCGTCAACAACATCCAGCATGAGTTCTCTGCAGCGGAGTATCTCCCTGATTTCAACTTTCCTCTTAATGTCAGGTAACAAGAATTTACTTTCATTCACCATTGTTGGTAATTATGAGTGTTAAGCTCTGCAGCGGAAGCTACAATAAGTAATGATTAGTAGTAATTGTTGTCGTAGTTTATACGTTGTGTTTCAGGGTTAAATGATCGTGCAAAATCTATTGTCATCTTTTCTCTTTTACGCAAGCTAAATTAAATTAGTTGAGCATATCAGTTGAGAAAGTCCTGAAAATGTGGAATGATTCAAACCAAAGGAAGTTTTCAACAAATTGGGCTAAATTTGTGTGAATAACATTTTGAAATTATTAGAGGACATCGTTGTGATCTGTTTTTACGGTCAAAAAAGCATTTATCCTATGCTTTTTTTTATGTGAAGGCCATTTAACTATTCAATGTTTGACTTCCAAAAGATAATTCCAAGCTCCATTTTCTTACAAATAGTCTTCAAATTCGAATCCATATAGCAATTTTTCCATTAAAAACAATTGTCAGTCATTTGTAAGTAAACTTATTCCAGTATTTTAGCATCGCTTTATATTTAAAGAAACAATTCAAATCAAAAGTTCTATTGGGGATCGTAACTAGATCATTGATGATGGAATGAAAGGAACGGCCATGCATTTTTCTAAACGTTGTCTTGTCAGTGTGTCTGTGTTTCAGCACACTGCTCTGTAATGGAGGCCAGAGCGGTCCGACCCACGAGTCGCTGCAGGCCGTGTTTGACTTACAGGCCTTCAGGCCAGCAGTGAACCTCAGCAATCCAACCGTAACCAACATCTCCTTTACTCTGTATGCAGTCCTGGGTGTGGTGAGTTTGTCACTTGAAGATCTAAGAAATCCAGATTAAAGAACATCTTAGCGTTCCCTGGAACTGACAGCGGGAATGTCAGATTAGGGATTGTTGACTTTAAAAACACTCTCAATATATTTGCAAAAAAAATTGTAATTGCATGTAATATTACTGGCTATCATGTATACAAAAAACATCTCATTTTGACAAGTCTAATGTAGAAGCGAGAGTGTGAACTTCAAAGAGGTTTAATATGTTACAGAATGAGAAAACTCAGATACTCACTACGTTCCTGTGGCTGCGACTGGTAAGTAGACTGGGAAGACATGACACAGTGTCAAAAAACTGTAATCTAGTCTATGGTACATGTAAAAGTGCATATATTATATATATTTCTTTCACTAAAGTACTGGCACCACGAGTTCCTGGTTTGGGATCCTGCTGTGTGTGACGGTGTCACCAAGATTTCTCTTCCCGTGAAGCAGCTCTGGTCTCCAGACATCATCATATATGAGTTGTGAGTTATTCTTTGTTTGGCTTTTTGCTGGATGTCTGAGGGCTCTTGCACACATAAAGTAGTGTGTAATTGTATGTTCAACAGACTTCATGAACACTTCTCCGCCACTCTAAACACTGGCCTTCACTGTAGAATGAAAGCCCCTTCAGCCGCTCTGGTCTCAGCACACCTCTTACCTTCATCTGTTCTCTGGCTTTTGGAGTTTAATTAATTCTTGTTTCATTAACTTAAAAAAAAATCAAGTGTCCAGGTGTATTAATGAAATTAATGCTGCAGTGCAAAGACAGTTAAAATAACGTATTTTACCTTTTTTCTCGTTACCATATTTTATCTATTCCATCTTCCTACAAGGTATTCTTTGATTTAAGTTCTGTTGTGGTGACAGTGTGTGACTGAACTGATCGACCTCAATTCAGTTTGTGTATGCTACGTGAAAATATGTCTGGGTTTAAGGAAGTGATGAAAACCTAATATGGAATATCATTGATTTGTAGGCTGAAGAAAAAAGAAGGGCTTTGATCAAACACTTGTCACTTGTCTTGTGGTCTGATCTAGTAATTATATTAAAAAAAAACAAAAAAGCAAACGGTTTGGATAACATCAATGTACTGGCATCATGTTTTTTGTACCAGTGGTTCTCAAACATTTTTTAACAATGTACTCCATTTGAATTATTTTTGCAGCCATATATATATATGTGTGAAAACCCATTCTACAAAGCTGAAAGAGCAGACATTTTTTATGAAGTTTTAAATACAATTATTGCATTGTTTGTTTTACCCTGAATCACATTTCATAACCGTCTTAATGTGGGTTTTGTTCTGCCACTTTGTTCCTGTTCACTTCCGACCTCCTCAGTGTGGATGATGACGTTTCTCAAGCGTGTCCTTACGTCTACGTGAACCACACAGGTCAAATCCGCTGGGACAGGATGCTTCGTCTTGTCTCGGCCTGCAACCTGAAGATATTCAGTTTTCCTTTTGACGTGCAGAATTGCACATTTACTTTCGGCTCCTACATGCACACAAGTGAGAAATAACTTTCATTTAATTCATGCAATCACATTATAGTTAACTCATCAATTTATTCGGTATCCTTGACTGCACAGAATTGTTTTGTAGAAGGCTTATTAGTGGGTCAGAAAATATGAGTGCAGTCTGCCGGACCTTTAGAGGGAACAGAAAGAATACAAAAGGCATCATTGTATAATAGATCAGTTTGTACATTTATTTAACAAACTAGTTAGCCTGTACTGTATTACAACCTGCATAGATTTCCCTCTCATTTCCTATTTTCTCGTTGACAGTAAAGGATGTAAGGGTCAGTCCGGCGCTGACTTTTATTGAAATGTCTAAAAATTCAAAGCGATACCTGGAAGCTAGTGGCGAATGGGAGCTGGTGGACATACTGGGGGAAACCTCCATCCTCCAGTTTGGGATCGATGAGTGGGACATCATCACTTTCTGGGTGAGGGAAGCCCTTGAATTTTCTGTCATTATGACTTAAAATATGATTAACAAGCACAAATAAAACATCCTACTTTGGGACATCAACGGGTGACAGGTTTTCTCTCATTTATTTTTCAGTTATTTGTCTTCGTTTAGCAATAAAAAAAATTTTCTTCCTTGACATTCATAGCTCTACTGTAGATGTGGTCAGACTTTCCAAACAGACTGTTATTCACTAGGTTGTCATTAAGCGGCGTCCAGTGCTCTACGTGGTCAACCTGCTGATCCCCAGCTCCTTCCTGATGCTCATCGACATCCTGTCCTTCTACCTGCCGCCCCACAGCATCGACCGTGCCTCCTTCAAGATGACCCTCATCTTGGGATATACCGTCTTCCTACTCATCATGAACGACCTATTGCCAAGTACAGCAAATGGAACACCTATCATAGGTGAGAGATAGTGCCACCATAACTGACATCATATAGACGGGTGATAAATTAAAGGGGAAAAAATCACATATTATTTTGTTGGGTCAGCTGGGTAACCATGTGACACCAGATTCAGATGAAAGGTGCCTCTTCCTCAAGTCTCTCAACTTTAGTCCCTCCGATTTTTGGTGTTTTGATTATGGTAGATGAGATTTTTGACTCATGTTCAAGGCAGAACCCGCCTTGAACATGAGTCAAAAATCTTCTATTGTGCAAATAACCATCCAGTGATAGTCTGGTCCCCATGGAAGGATAATCATCCTCGAAAAAACTAAGATGAAATTTCACAAAGTTATCAGTTAGTCCTCAAGTTCCCAACACTTCAATTGGTGTTTCATATTCACTTAAGGGACTTTACGAAACATACATACTATTCAAGTGTTATACACGTCAAACTTTTAAATGTATTCTTATTGAGCCACCAATACTGAATTTAAAGAGCCTGCAAGTATTCATAGTCAATAAATCAATACTATCTTTTCATCGTCGAGACCAAAAAAATGTTATGGACTGAAAATGGGCAAAGTTTTGCTGCGTGGTCATGCTCATGCTCAGATAAATAGATTCTCCTCACAAAATGTTCCTCAAACAGATTCATCCAGTTCAAACTGGATGTTAATTATTTTTACTTCACTGACTTTGGATTTCTGCAATCTGGCTCCCGAGCGAGGCATCGTCTTTTATGACCAAAGTTTATGCTGCATTGGTGAATTGGGAGAAGCTCTTTTTTTTTTTACTATGTAGGAAATGAATATTTGGCTCCAAAACAGTCGTAAAGCCGTTCGGGAATCATTGAGTCAATGAAACCAACCTCCCACATCACCTCCCAACAGCAGATCTGTTTAAGCATTTTTGTTTAGTAGTTGTTGAAAACAGAAACATCTAATATGTATGATTTGCTTGTTTATTTATCCTTTACTATAGGTATATATTTCTCTGTGTGTCTCGCCCTCATGGTCATCAGTCTACTGGAGACGGTCATCATCACCAATGTGGTCCATCACAGCACCACGAAATATCGAGAGATTCCAAACTGGGTGAGAGTGGTTGTCCTGAAACACATAGCCAATCTCATCTGCTACCGATGGCCAGAAGATTTCAAGCCCCCTTCTGTACCAGAAAAATATAAACCGGACAGCCCAAATGGCAGTACAGGGCCTCAGATCATCCACCCAGGCAACCTGATACCTGCCCAGCCCTCATCCAGCAACGGAGGTAATCGTACGGACTCATGAAATGGCAAATTCTAATTCTGGTAAAAAAAAATTGTAGCCAGTCAGGAATAATCACGGAAAGGGAGCCAATATACTGGGAGCGATCTTGCTTGGTAGCAGGAGTAATTAGGAGGCTAGCTGGCTAGCAGCTAACCAACTCTATGGGTGAGGCTAACAGGAACATAGGTTTGTGGTAGCCATGTGGCTGAGGAGATGCTGCTAAAAGATTACGACGTCATCATAAAAAAAACGTCTATAATCCATTTTGGAAGGGAGTTTTTACTAACATTGCAGGGGAAAGCAGGGTAAGTGTCTGTCAAGTGGGTGCTGTGGCTTACCAGTGGGGAGATGGGTCAGTGAGGGATCCCCAGGAAGAACACCAACCCGATCACACGTGACAAACACACACACACATACACACTATGTTGACCAGGTGATACACGGCACACACAAAGGGGGAAACCACCACCCGGGACACCGGCACCACCAGCTTTATCTCTCAGCAACTGCAGAGACAGAAAGACAAGACTAAGGTTGCACTATAAGAAATCAAAATAAAATAATAATAATAATAATAATAAGTGCACAGAAGAACACAAAATAAATAATTTGTGTAGCAGGCAGCTGCATGGGCTTAACTAATAGGAAACAAATAGACCAAAAAAGTTAACTGCCAAAAGAAATTCCAGATGTTTTTTTTGCAATTGTTACCCATTGCTGAAAAGGAAATAAAAATATGTGGCATGGAAAGATCAACTTTCAAAATAAAACAGGAAACTACAAAAAAAGTGGGAAAGATATCAAGAACTTATTTACCAAAACCTCTGTGTCTCATTTTGCGGTGATAAAATGTGATTTCGATAAAACAGTCAGCTTTATGTATAGGTATGTTTACCTTGAACAAAAAGATAACATATGCCAGAAGGAGCAGTAAGTGAATGAACTTAACTGCTGTGGTGGTTGCCAAAGCAAAAAAAACCCAGACGTGGAAGGAATTCGGGGGGTTATGGAGAAGATCTTTCTTCATACCTGCTTTTCTTCCACTTTCGCCATGTTTATTTTCTTCTATTTGTTAAAATAATGATTTTGATGGAGTTAACCTACAATATCCATGCGTTTACAGTGGACCCTAACACCACCTGTGTAACATAAAAGCTCTGTTTGTTGATTGGAGCATCTAATCAGACTGTGATCTGTTCCTTTTCTGTTCTCCCAGGTACAACTTCTCTGCCTGAACTGCAACAGATCTGTCAGTACCTGGGAGACCTTCGTTCTCATCTCATCTCACTGCAGAAGGAGAGTGATCTGCGGGACGAGTGGTGCCACGTAGGATATGTCCTTGACTTCCTGCTCTTCCGCATTTATCTGCTGCTCATCTCCTGTTATGCCATTGTCATCATCTCCATGTGGTGTATATGGATCGCCCATACCTAACCGGACATGGCAAATCCACAAAACAATTAATAAGAAGTTAAAAAATCCCACCAACAAACTACTTCTATAAAAAGTCGGCAAACAAAGAGTTCTGACATTTACCTTTTGTTTGTGTTTTTCCGTTTGATTTTGCAATGAAGTATACATTTAGTGCTTTAAATGTTCTGAAGGAGGGAGCAGTAAGTGAATGAACTTAACATGCTTCAAAGGGGCAATAAAAGTATAATAATCACCAGACAATGTTTACTTTTTTATTCCTCATATTCAATAGGCACTATGAAAAAATAATGTGACGTGTTCAAATATTACAGTATATGAAACATTCTCTGTTATTCCTACCAGAACTAGTTATATCATTCCTCCATCTTCTCTGAGTTACGAAAACTTACTTCGGTTGAGCTTGACCTATGTGACTTGCATTGGACCTAGAAACAGAAAACAAATAACACAACCAGGCCAGAATTTTATTTGTTTCAAGATTGGGATCATTTTGAAGTGACCCAAATGTTACCATGAAATGTTTTACGTGAAACAAGGACCAAAGTCAGAACCAAACCTAAATACAATAATCACATGTCGGAATAATGATGTGGAATTCTGTCTTCAATAAATCTTTCTTCAGTTATTCAGTCGCTTCAGTTATTTGTGTCAAGGTTTTAAGCAGTCGCCATCAAGAGTTTCTTGCAGAGGTTTTCAATTTATGCCTGAGACATCAAAAATATAACTATTGGATGAACTGCCTTTTTTTTTAATATGGGGCAGATATTTTTTCGTTCCTTTAACATTAACTGTAATAAAGCTTAATGCTGGTAACCCTTCATTTAGAATGCCACCTGGTCCCGATTTTACATTTTAAATGCAAAATTAGAATTAATAACATTACTGCTTAGAAAAAAGGTTAAAAGAAGAAAGCACAGTTCCCCAATGGGTACACTTAAAAGTCAATCAACCAAGTGCACAATGTTGTGTTTTTCTTCAGCATGTACAACAAGGTGTTACCTCCCAAAGTGCAAATGCATAATAGGATTCAAAAAACCTGTTATGCAATCCCAGAATACATTGCACATTGTCGGGTGTGTTGATCTTTAAAAGGATCTTGGAAAAACACAAAGTCAAAGCAGGTCAAGAGTGGAGAAGATGGATTAATTTGTTATCACATACTACTTACTTTTTATTACATACTCATTACATATTTATTTTACGACAGCACAATGTCTCTCTCTGGTTGACAATACAATTCATTTTTTTGTCTTCTATTTTGAGGCACTTTAGTCGGTAAAGGCTTATATGACACCGAAAATGACAGAGGTAAAGCACTCTGAACTCATAATCATCTTTTTCATGCTGCTTCAAGGTAAGATATTTGCACTATCCAGATGATCGTCTGAAATAGTAATCATTTCAAGTTGGTATTTAAAGAAAGACCTTAATCAACCCTGTCTTACAGAGTGGGAGATGAATTTTTGGGAACAGCCACTGGGTTGTGACAGAAGTTTGCCTCACTGAAATTTATAGTCAGTTCAGAAGGAGAACTCTACAGGCTTTTCCAAAACATGCTAAATAACTTATATAACTAATATATTTACTGTAATTCCACCAGTCTTTCTTGATCTGCTATAAAAATTGACCGATTCTATGTTAGGTGTCATGTTTTTTAAATATTGTTGAGACGACGGCAGCCGTCAGCAGCCTCCACAAAGTTTGTTTGAAATAAGTTAAGTAGTTTATGCATAATTGAGGAAAAGGTTCTAAAAAAAAATGCCCAGGCTTGCTTTGTTAAAGAAAGTTTGAGAAAAGTCCTAGAAATGATGTGGAACTGCACCAGAACTTCATCTGCTCTATTTATGAACACATGATCCATGTGATACATGTTATCATTGTGCACCGACCTTGCTGACTATTGTTTGATGTAGTGCTGCATAATTATTCTCTGTGCATGTTGTATATGAGCTCTCCTATAAACTCTCTTTTTTACTCTGTCTTTTAAAATCAGGATTCGTTGCTGCACTGAACTGCAGCAACCCAACGCCTAAATCCTTGATTCATGCACTTGAGAAGACTTTATTTGCAGAAAAACTGGTGCATCCTGTGACAAGCTTTTCCGATCCACTAAACATAACCATCAATATCCATATGACAAGCATTATAGAAGTGGTGAGTTGGCACCATTAAAGAATTCAGAAATGATCTGTTTAGCCATGAAAACCTTATCATCGCATGTAATTAACTTAACCGTATGTTTCATCGATAGAATGAAAAAGCCCAAACCCTGACGACAATCGTATGGCGAATATTTGTAAGTATTTAGGCCAGTGACAGAAAATATCTACAAAAGCACAAATTTAGACTTAATCTATTATGTTTAATTTTAGTATTGTTAGTATTGTAAACACATTATTAGAATTTGTCATTATTCCTTTTTTTTCTCAACCAAAAAGTGCCAATTATTATTGTTAATAAATTATCCTTATTCTCATTCTTATTCTTATCATTATTATAATTATAATTATAATTATAATTATAGTTATAATTATAATTATAACAATTATAATAATAATAATAATAATTAGAATTATATGAATTATTATTATTATTATTTGCATATGAAATAGAGTTCCATTTGCTAAGTTCTGCTTCATATTGGTGTTGTTCTGTTTCATGTAGGAATGGCACATACCTGGACTGAGCTGGGATGAGAGGGAATGTGGAACCACAAAGGTGTCTGTCCCTCGGGAAAATATTTGGACTGCAGATATCCACATTACAGAGTTGTAAGTTAAAGTTGCTAAAAAAGCGTTTCATATTTGTAAACTCAGCCCTAAGATAAACTTTATGTAATACCTTATAATCATTATTGTTGTTATTACTCTTTTCCAGCATGCACAAAGACAAATCTCCAATACCTCCCTATGTCTACATAAACAACACGGGTCACGTTTCTGACATTAACCAGATCAGAGTGGTCAGCACCTGTCGATTAGTCATCTACACTTTCCCCTTCGATGTCCAAAACTGCTCTCTGACCTTTGAGTCATACATACATACCAGTAAGTGTACTTGAATATAAAATAACCGACGATTGAACTTTGTGACTCTTGAGTATTCAAAACACTGTAAAACCTTTCTATGTATATTTACAGTAATTCAAGTTCACCTACAAAGCATTATATTTTAGTGTTGAAATGACTATATATTACTAGATATGAGGCACATTTCATAACTGTTCTCATAAATCTACACACAGACATACTGTTCATAGGTTTGGCAGTAAATTGCAATATATTTACAGTTTGTGAGCCGTATTTTAATATACCATTTTGTATGTTGTTGTTGTTATAATGAAGTAATGTTATAATACTGCTAAAATGGACTTAATGCATATATTATCTCCTTAGTCTGACTGAGGACTCATAGCGCTCTACACAAGCCACGGAGCTCAGAATCGGGTCAACATGCTACGATACATACTACAACAGACTTTTGTTTTCAAAAAAGTATCTTAATTTCACTTTTTAAAAATATATAAGTGCTAGTGAATATGAAACTTTACACCAGGCCAGATTAACTCTGTTGATCATTTGACATATTCAGTCAAGTCACAACTACTTTGAAGTGTTTTGATATATTTTAATATGTTTGAATAGATATTATCCCAGAATTTTCATTTCTGCTCCTAATAACTCAAAACAAAATTGCTCCATCAAATGTTACTGAAGCTGATGATATATTGCTGACGGCAGCCAGCAACAGTGAAGAATTGCTGGCGGAGTCTCGAGAAACGATTGAGACCAACTGGGAGTGGGAGCTCACAGATATTAAAGTAGTTCCATTTCTACTGACACTAGAAGACGGGGTCTACTCTCAGGTCAAATACTATGTAAGCACTTTAACGTGTCTATTTTGTCCTCATCTATTCGGAAATTCACTTCCTGTCTTCAGACCATAAATTAATATTAAAAATGTCCAATGTCTGACTAAAATCTTACATTGCTGTAATGTGTCTCTTATGTCACTTCCTAAGGTCGTTCTCAGACGCAGGCCAATCCTCTATGTGGTGAACCTGCTGATACCCAGCTGCTTCCTCGTCACATTGGATCTCTTCAGCTTCCTGCTGCCTCCTCAGAGTGTTGACCGTTCCGCCTTCAAGATGACCCTCATGCTGGGCTACACCGTCTTCCTCCTCATCATGAACGACCTGCTGCCCGCCACTGGAGAGACAACACCTCTCATCAGTGAGCAACATCTTTTATTCCCGAGAAGATTGAAGGAACATGCATGTTATCGACTTCAGTGCTTCACATGATGAGCATTTGAAGCCAAGAACATCATTTAAATTTGGTGACTGTTTGCAGATAAGACCTTTCCTGAGGTGAAAAGTGGTTTGAATAAAGCTTCTTTTGAGTTTATTACATTAAATTTAGTTTGTGAAAGAAGATGCTGTTGTGTAGCAACACATTGCAAGTGAGGTCGGACTCACTTGCAATAAAGTTGCAAAACAATAGTTGCAGAGAGTTCCAGAAAGAAGCCTGAAGCTTGAATAATTGTAAGACATCACTAACTTCAAGCATTAATGGTGTAAGTGGCCCAGAGAAAATTTCACAGTTGTGGCAGAGACATAATTATGATCTTTTCAACTGTGTCAAACTTGACACCGTCTAACACAGGCTGCTGATCAAAAAACTATAAGCCATGACTGGCAACGCCAAACTATGCAGAGTTATCAGATATTTTCTGAGCAACTGGATGTTCTACGTCACACTGAACAACAAGAAAAGCCGATGGTTTACCCAGACCATCTGGCGGCCACAGGGCAGTGTCTTGGCACTTCACCTTTTCAATGTGTATACCAACGACCAGCCCCTACCGGAACGATGCAGCAGGCGAGGGACGCTGCAATGCATCCCTGAAGAAATGAAACATAATCACAACTGAATAATGTGAGTGCGGTGAACCCTAAACCATGGAACATCTCATGAGATGCAGTTCTGGTCCAGAATGCACTGCAGCAGAACTGGCCGAACCAAATGCTGTTGCGCTCGCCTGTGTCAACAACTGGAAAGACATTATATAGATGATGGCTGGAAATGAGGAAGAAGAACTGAGTCAATTTAATGTGGGTAACATAAATAATGAAGAAAATGCAATTTAAAAAAAAAGAAAGTATTCTAAATAACTCCAAGAAGCTGTCTTGAAGCTGGGTGATGATACGGCATCAGGCGTGGATAATATAACTGCTGAACCTTTTTAAACTTGCTAATAAAAAGCTGTACCCTCTGCTGGCATTGCTTCGCTGGGTTATTAGTCCTCGGTTTCCTACCTGACTCTATTTATCTGTTATACTAGTGCCCGTCATCAAAAACAAAGTCTGATCCGTTCTATGTGACTAATGGAGTTCGACAAGGTGGAATTCTGTCACCCTTTCTATTTAACATCTATATGGATGGACCGTCAATGCAGTGAAGGGGATGTGGAACAGGGTGTATGGTTGGTAATTCTCTCATTAACCACCTGAGGTTGACCAGATGATTTGGTGATTTTGGGTCCTTTTAGTGCTGGTCTTCAGCAGTTCTTGAGGTCATGCTCTCAATGTGGATCAGATTTTGACATTATATACAATTCAAATAAGAGTAATGGTATAAAAGCCAGAAGCAAGAAATCAATATATCCTGATTCCTTCCTGTCTGGGATTGTCCTTAACGCGTGTGATGAGGCTAAATATCTGGGCCATATCATAATAAAAGATCTATCAGATAATAGGGACATTTAAATACAGTGTTGTAAAATATATACAAACGCAAACATGTTGGCTCGCAAATTTATTATGTGTTCAATTACTGTGAAGACTTCCCTTTTTATAGCATATTGCACCCCAATATATATATATATATATATATATATATATATATATATATATATATATATATATATATATATATATATATGTGACGTTGCTACAGGAAAGGCAGCCAGTTAGGAGACTCACAGGCTATCAGGCTATCTGATTCTGCTAACAGCATCATTTTAGCCTTAACCAACCCTGCTCTGAGAACAGTCAAGCTCTCTTCTAGAATGTGGAACCATTGATGTTTTAGCCTATATGTAAATGTTTGATCATGCGGAAAGCCTTTGCTCTATTTGTTGTTTTTTTATTTCTGTTATGTTCTGTTTTGATTTTGTATATTTTTTTGAAAATCATTTCTTTATTTTGCCATTGACCGCTCCATGAGCTGTGCCCTTAATAAAGTATTGAATTGAATTGAAACAATTTGAATTAGATTCCCTGCTGCTCCATGCAAAACCACACCCACCTCCACAGATACTTTTAATGAAAAGGAAAGTTCCGTGATCTAAATGTTTTATTTAATTTTTTGTAAATTCTACACTGGTCCTTTATTTTATACACCATAAACCGTATAATAAGAGTAGTTTCCAGGGGGGAAAAAGGATCAAAGTCACATCTCAGTAGCTTTTTTTTTGTTTTTAATTGTGTATGTTCATAAAAGGGTAATTCAAGAACGTTTTTGTCAATAGACAATAAGAAATGGGAAAATTAAGGTTATTTTAACATACTGTATTGGTTGTTTCTGATGGAAAGTTAAATTCAAATGAAATAAGTCCTATTTCTTAAGCCCTTCAAGCCCTTCTGTGCTTATTTTTAAAATAGATACATGTAACCTGTGGATCGCTGCGTAGTGTGTGGATTATGATAATCTTCAGGTAATCTCTTTTGTGATCCTCTCTGATTACTTCCTGACAACATAAAAAGAGATGCACTTCAGTGTACAAGCGTAAGATCCCGTCTGGTGCTTCGCTGTCCTATGAGGTCATCGAAAGGGGTGAGGTTTGGGAATAAAAACATATATATATAGGGGATACCAATAAAGAAGAAATAAGGAGGGGTATCTGACACGTCTTAACAACAAAACAAAAAATAAACTGGTCATAGCGGTAAGGTAAAACCAAAATAGAGCTGAATGTAAAATAATAAAAAATTATAAAAATTATAATAATAATAATAATAATGTAACATGATAATCAAAAATGTAGGCTACCCCTCAGCATCGGTAGTATGTCCCACATCGTCCCCACATAAATATGCTGTTTGTCCTACATTTAGTCATTTTGGGATCTGGTCACCCGAGGTGAACTTGGTCTACAACTTGGTTTAGGTAAGATGTAAGAACATGAACAATGTTCAAAAGTCTGTAATTATTAATTGGTTGAATAACAGGGTTTTTTGAAGGCGTAATTTCTCAAAAGCATCCCGAATAATATATTACTGAAAAACAGACTCAATCCTCTTTGTTCATGTTTTCTCCTGCAGATGTATTCTTCTCCATCAGTCTGGCTCTGATGGTGGGCAGCTTGTTGGAGACGGTGCTCATCACCAATATCCAGCATAGCGCCAGTCGATACGGAGGGGTGCCTCACTGGCTCCATGTCCTCATATTACGATACGTGGCTGTTTTAGTCTGTCTCCCTCCAAAGAGGAAAAACGGAGCCGTCACAGTCTTCCTCAATCCAACTCATAGAGGTATTTTACTACTATTATTACCCTTATTATTATTATCATTATTATTATTATTCTATTTATTAATGATAAAACACATAAGGACGCACCACAGTTTTCTAGCAGTTGTTGGGAATATCCAATGGGAATTGGCTCCGGAATTTATAGGAATTGTGAAATATTGGAGCAAATCTTTTCCAGAAGTTACTGAGTTATCGATTATATCTAAGATTGAATTTTGTGTGTTCTTAAGAATATTTTCATCATAGACGATGCAATTAGGAAGTAGTAAAAAAAAAAATTCAAAAATACTATTGTTTCTTCTCTCAGCACCAGCAATTAATAGCAGCGTCATCTCTTCAAGAGATCTTCGAAGCACGCCTGGTGAAACACTGGAGAAACCTCCTCTGGATCCGATCCTGGAAGAACTGAGGAAGCTGAATCAAGATCTCACGGCTATCCGCCTCCAGATGGACAAACGATGCAAGGGGAGCATGACCGTGCAGGAGTGGCAAATGATTGGCACGGTCATTGATCGCCTTCTATTCGGCTTGTACATTGTCTTCATCTCTGTTAGCTTCATCACCATCATTTCTATCTGGGTCTGGAGCAACTCTTATGCAGTATGAACAAATTAGGAGGCTTCTAGCATTGAATTTGTTTATTTAAACTATGGGAAAGCAGTCAAACTCATAAACTTGCCGCAGACAATTTTCCCAAGACACTGAGTACTGTTAATATTTAGTCATTCCCAGTAAACATCCTCGGGGGCCAATAAATAATCAACTGTATCTTCAAGTCAAACAAATAAGTAAAAAGAAAAGCTCGTAAGGAAACATTTTCTCTGATGTGGATCAACAATAAGTGTCACCTCGAAATGAGATTTGCCAATGTTCAGATACGACTACAAATGTATATAATAATAAAACAATTATGAGATATACATCCTGGACACTCATTCAAAGCGTGGGTAAGATGCCAATTATTTGTCAAGTGACAAAAAAAATTGATAGTGTGTGAAAGAGGGGGACATGAGGGGAAACTGAACAACCTGTAATTGGACTGATTTGTTGATTTGTGACCGTTTCCAGGAAACATTTCCTTAAAATACTTCTCGTACTGATTGAATACAATTTGTGTTTAGCAAAAGAAAAAAAAAGAGGCCATTCAATAGATTTCCATGGGATCAGCCACGCAGAAGGTGTTTTCCTTCGGCTCTTCTTGACGAAGAGAAGTTGGTTACTCCTACATTGCAAATATTGAACATACTTCAAAAAACCTGTTGCACATCTCAACATCCAAAGGGTGGATCTCTGCAAGAAAGATGGAATATCACAAAGGTTTCGGGCAGGAAAAATCAAAGAGTCAGGATTAGCTTTTTGTCACTAAGTAATTACCTGAATATTTAGAAAGTTGGACGGGGCAAAGTGTTGACATTTTTGTAGGCAGTTTTAAAGTTTAAGGGTTAAATGATAGTGACAATGACAGAGGTCAAACTCATCTTCATCTGTTTCATGCTGCTCCACGGTAAGGCAGAAAAATCTCTTTAAAACTATCCACATAAAATGCGAAAGAAGGTGATCGGTTAAAAGCAAAGGCAAAAAAAGTTAGTGTAGTTTAAGGGACACTTGAAGTAACCTTTGTACAGATAGATGAAATATTGTTGTATTGAATCAATGAGAAATTTGTTCAGATGATTCACTTTTCTCACTGTATGATATGCATGTAGAAAACAATGATAATAATTTCACCAATGGTTTCCTGCAATAATATACCTTTTTGACCTTTTTGACTATGTTGATTTATTTTACTTAGAGCGACATACAGCACAACCTGGCCTTATTTCTGAAGTCTTTTGAAATAAAATCAGCATTTCATTGTGGTTATTAGAAAATTATCAAAGTAGTCAGACAAAAATGCGTTTTTAAATAAATTAATTACCAAGACTATAATCCCGCACACATTACTAACTGTTTTATAATTTATTTAATCTGTATTTTAGAGGTTTATTATTTCTGATCTACAGTCTTCACAAAGGGTTTAATCTCTCTCCATATGCCTGTTTGCCCCAATACAATTGTCTGCTTAAAATGTTTTTTGCTATTTCTCAATTTTCTTAAATGCTTTAGAAGCTGCTGTACCAATTACTCCAAAAATTAGTCAGGATAATAATAATAATAATAATAATACATTTAATTTATAGGATCATCTAGGAACTCAAACACTCATAAATAAAGATTTCGCCACATGATAAAATGCAAAATGAATGTGAACTTTATCTTTTATTTCATACTTTATGAATTTGAAAACATGATCTTGGGATAATTTACCACGGTGATGAGGTCATCATAACTCCACTCCACATAAACCGATCAGCCCCAAACCTTTCAAGTTTGATAAAGATCCCATCCTGAAGACGTCTAAAATAATTTGTCGTCATGGTGCCATTAAGTGACTACAGGGAATGGTATGCTTTATACTTTAATTAGCTAATACTGGCTTAGTGATGCTATATACTTCAAATTTGGCCAGAAAAGCCATGACAGGTTGATTTGTCTTTGCTCATGTTGCCACGACAACTCGTCAAAACTTTTAAAAAAGGAAGTTGCTTTGGAAAGGCTAGGTATGCTCGACAGTCTACAAAAATGCTGCAAACATCTTAGGAGTCAAGGTACTGGATATGGGTTTTAGGAAGGGCCATCAGAAAATGGTTCTACAGTACCCCCTTCAATATCTCAAATATGCAGCCACCGCAGTGTTTTCCACCCAGAAATCTGAAACTGGGTACATGTGTAGATTAGCGTGATCTACAAAACAGTTCAACAGGAAGTTGGAAGATCAGGCGGGTCTAGCCCTTGGCTCTTCACAGGGGCTGTGGCCACTGCTCCCTCAGGGACGGGAGTTCATGCAATATTTACCTTTCTAAGAATTCTAAAAACCCAAAAACTCTATTCACTACCTAAATCACCACATAACAAAATAATCCAAACCTGAATTTAGTGGTAGGTTGTGAAACCTTTGGTTCGACTCAAACTGTTTGCATAACTGGAAATTAGCCTCTAACATTGTTCTAGTAGAACTTTTTTCTTTTCTTTTTTTTGCAGAACAGCTTTAATGCTGCCACATTGCAAGGTCCCTAAGCATGGGTTGATCCTTTCAGGTCTCCCATCACCTTAATGCTGGTTCAGATCTACCCAGGTCACTCCAGGACGTAAATTGTATTCCTTTTAAACCGCTCAGAGTTGGACTTTCTCCTCTGCTAAACCAGTTGTGACTTGGCTTCAACTCACAGACTGAAGTCAGGATGAGACCACAAGGCAACTTCCTGTTTCTGAAATAATCCTGGTGATGATGTCATTTAAAAAAAAAAACTGATAGTTTCGGGTCCACATGCATCCAGATATTTAATCAAGTTTGGTCAATTTTTCTTATCCTTTGTCTGTTAATCTATCCATCCCCACATAATTTCATGACTTTGTGTTTATTCATTATAATGTGAAGTTCTGTCATTTTGATTTGTGTTGCCTTTTTAGTGTGTTTCTCTGTTTATTCTTTATTTCATTTGTCCTTCCTAGTGTAGTCTTTGTGTGTTTCACATTTGTTCCTTTCCCTCTCTTTGTCTGTCCTGTGATTCTGTTCTCCTCTTTTGTGATTGGTCATCATGACCACCTGTGTTTCCCCTCCAGCTGTGTCTCATTACGTCAGTGTATATAGTCTGTCCTCACCTTTCCTTCTGCGCGATGTTCCCCTGTGTCATCACGCGTCCCGGCATTCTCCAAGTGTTTTGTAAGTGACACCTAGTGGTTTTTCATTTTTCCTGTTTGGTCCACTGCCTTTTCCTCGTGCGTCTTTTTTGTCTGTATTAAATATTTGAATTGCACCTGCTCTGCCACGCTGTCTCGTGTCTGCACATGGGTCCACCCTTGCCCCAGGAAAGTCCGCAACACGTAAAGATTAAGGGCCATTAAGGTGTGAATGTCTCTTTAATTTGCCTATTTTAAATTACAGGCATATGCAATGATCTTATAGACTGACATGTGACAGTATGAGAGTAAGTTACAATACAGTATTTCCAGAAAAGTTGAGTTGACCCTGGGTCATATACTGTACAACAAACCTTAATATTGTTTATAGATAAAGAAATCAGGGAAGGTGCTACACAAACGAGGATACTCAGTAGAGCAAATTCCTTTGCTGAGGTTTAATTATCACAAAAGTCTCTTTAGTTGTTTTTTTTGCCCATGCCTCAACCCTTACACAAACTTTAAAGGAAATTGGTTCAGTGGTTTCTTTAAATGGCCTCTCATGTCACTGAGAAATCAAGGAAAAAAATACTGGATCCACCTTTTAACCTAAAAAAAAAAATGGAAACCTGCCCAGTAGTTTCTCTGAAAATATTTGTGTAAATGTTTGGCACAAACTAACCAACTGACATACCAATAGACGCTTGCGTCCCTGATTGTCTGATGTTGGTGCTGCTTGTATTGTACTTAATGCATGTTGCATATGAGCTGTCTCATCAACTCTTGTTTTCTACTTTGTGTTTTTATCCTCAGGTTTTGTCGCTGCACTGAACTGCAGCAGCCCAACACCTAAATCTTTGATTAATGCACTCGAGGAGACTTTATTTACTGAAAAACAAGTGCGTCCGGTAGATAACTTTTCACTTCCCATTGATATATCCCTCAGAATCACTGTGGTGGCAATTTTAGAGGTGGTGAGTCCGCACAAACAATTCATTTGTTAATTAATTTTGTCAGTTCATGAATAATCTCTAATTGGCTCTAATAACCTGATATATTTCACCCATAGAATGAAAAAGCCCAAACCCTGACAATAATCATATGGCAATTTCTCGTAAGTTAAGAGATCAGCAAATTTCAGGTCTTTATTTCAATCAGTGTCTGCAACATATTGGTGTCGGTCTGTTTCATGTAGACATGGCGAATAGCTGGACTCAGCTGGGATGAAGAGGAATGTGGAACCACAAGGGTGTCTGTCCCTCGGGAAAAACTCTGGATAACAGATATCTACATCGCAGAGTTGTAAGAGGACTGAGCTGAATATCAATTCCCTTGAGTTGAGAGTATAACACAAACTTTAAAAATGTCAATCGTTTGTTAACGATGGAAAGACAGAACTTTACTTTTCTCTTCCTTTGAAAAATGTATTGAATTGATCCGTAATTGTCTTTTATTAATTTCCAGCATGGATGAAGACAACTCTCCCGTCACTCCGTATGTGTATTTATACAACACAGGTCATGTGAGCGATGATAAAGTCGTCAGAGTGGTCAGCACCTGTCGATTAGTCATCTTCAACTTCCCCTTCGATGTCCAAAACTGCTCTCTGACCTTTGAGCCATTTACCCATTTCTGTAAGCATACCTGAGATGAAACATCTGATCACTGAACCGTGACAATGTCACACATTTCATGATAAATGTACAGCAATTAAGCATCACCTACAAAGTTTTCTTTGTTCTACAGAATCTTACTGTATTTTAGAATGATGCTGAATAACTAGAAAACACTGTATCCTGTATTTCATCAGGATCAGATAATGTAACCGACTTTATGCGTATATAGCACCTTTTTAGTTTGACTGAATACTCAAACTTTACACAATCCAGCATTCACACAAACACATTCACAGAGCCGTAGCAGAGGCACCACATGCAATGGTAGCTTCACAATCGTTCAGAGATGGAACAGCTACTGGAAGTGATGTGGGCTCGGTATCTGATCGAGGTAAGACTGCCGGGATTGAACCGCAACCCCTCAAATATGTGGATGACCACACTACCATCCCCACTAAGCATCTAATACTATTACCACTACTGCTACATTTACAATGTGTGACTGGATATTATCAAAAAGCTTTAATTTCTGCTCCTAATAACTCAAAAACCAATCTGTTTTATCAAATGTTATCGAAGTGGAGGATCTGAGGCTCCTTCATAGCACCACAGCCGAAGAAATCCTGCTCGAATCTATTGAAGCAATTGACACCAACGGGGAGTGGGAGCTCATAGATGTCAAAGTACTTCCTTCTGTCTTTACCTACAAAAACACAAGCTACTCTCGGATCAAATATTTTGTAAGCAGCAATATTGACACTTACTACTTTAATAGCTTTTATTTGAAATTGCAGTAGCTGAACTGACCCGTACTGATTCTATGCTTTGTTAATTAATGTCTGACTAAAATCGTACATTGTTGTAATGTGTCTCTTATGTCACTTCCTAAGGTCGTTCTCAGACGCAGGCCAATCCTCTATGTGGTGAACCTGCTGATACCCAGCTGCTTCCTCGTCACAGTGGATCTCTTCAGCTTCCTGCTGCCTCCTCAGAGTGTTGACCGTTCCGCCTTCAAGATGACCCTCATCCTGGGCTACACCGTCTTCCTCCTCATCATGAACGACCTGCTGCCCGCCACTGGAGAGACAACACCTCTCATCAGTGAGCAACATCTGTGACGTGGTTACTTTTCATTCCAGAGAAGATTGAAGCATGATTTCAACGCGCGATCAGTGAAGCACATTTGAAGCTGAGAACCTCATTAAGTTAGGCAAATGTTGACAGAGGAAGGAACTGAACAGACTTATTTAATTTCATATATTTGTGTGTATCCAATTCTTCAAATTCAATTTACATGAAACAAAGGCAACAAATACGAGATTTGAATAAGAATTGCATTTAATTAACCAAAATGTTATACTAATGTACCTTTTTTGGAAGAAAAAAAAAAAAAGAGGCAGCTGGACTCGACACACCCCGATCTGATTGCTAACAGCCCTGCTTATTTAACTTATCTTCTAAAGTGGAGTCACTACCTGTTCTTTATTTGAAGCGCTCAAGCACATTTACCCTCTCAAGCACACAGATGTTTCAGTTCGACCTTTAGCTCTCAATCTTCACCCATGTTAGATGGCATCACCGCTTTTAAATTGCCTTTGACTTCCTCTTTGAATTAATCTCCATGGATGAATGACACCATCCAGTCCTTCTCTGGAAATCAAAAGGTCTTCTAGTCCGTCTGTTTCATCACAAAGAGCTTATAATTCAACTCAATTCAATGATTAAACTAACCAGATTGAAAATGTCTGGGCCAACTACTTCCTACTTTGGAATCTGACTCCAACCCAGCCCACATCTGTCCTCAAAAGGTCTCTTGACAGTATTGGCCCATCCATATTCACCATCATAAATAATTCCCTGCTATCCAGCAGTGTCCTATATTTATTATACCTTATATTATATAATGTATATTATATTCATGCGGTTGTTCAGCCACTCATTAAAAAAAATCTAATCTCAATCCAGCTGCTGCTCATAACTACAGGCCCTTATCAACGTTACCTTTTATTTCTGAAATTCTGGAAAACGTTGTTGCCAGAGCGCTTACCGCTGTATTAAATGGACTTTTGTATGTTTGTAGGGATAGATTTCAGTCAGGTTTCTGTCAGGAGCATTCTACAGAAACGGCCCTTCTTATAGGGTTACAAACAATTTAATAATTGCCCTTGGTGTGGGTGACTACTTTATTTCGTCTCCGCTTGACGGATTCAGGATTCATTTCAAGGTTCTTGTTCTTATATTTAGAGTCCTTCATGTTCAGGCACCTGAGCACGTATATGACTGTCTAAACCCCTACTTCCCCAGCAGTGCTGGAACAATAGGGATCTGGTTATGCACTGGCTCTACCACGGAGACATGACACATTGTACATTATTAAGACAGTAATGATGTTGGAAACAAATGGGTCACACAAAATACGACTTGTCTTATAGGTTAGTATTAAGGTTGTAAAGGATACAGCATTAAATCAAGTATGACCTGAAACTACCCCTCAGCATCGGTAATATGTCCCACATTGTCCCCACATAAATATGCTGTTTGTCCTACATTTAGTCTTTTGGGGATCTGGTCACCCGAGGTGAACTTGGTCTACAACTTGGTTTAGGTAAGATGTAAGAACATGAACAATGTTCAAAAGTCTGTAATTATTAATTGGTTGAATAACAGGGTTTTTTGAAGGCGTAATTTCTCAAAAGCATCCCGAATAATATATTAGTGAAAAACAGACTCAATCCTCTTTGTTCATGTTTTCTCCTGCAGATGTATTCTTCTCCATCAGTCTGGCTCTGATGGTGGGCAGCTTGTTGGAGACGGTGCTCATCACCAATATCCAGCATAGCGCCAGTCGATACGGAGGGGTGCCTCACTGGCTCCATGTCCTCATATTACGATACGTGGCTGTTTTAGTCTGTCTCCCTCCAAAGAGGAAAAACGGAGCCGTCACAGTCTTCCTCAATCCAACTCATAGAGGTATTTTACTACTATTATTACTATCATATTCATCGTTGTTGTTCTTGTGTTTGTGTAGATTAACAGAACATTCATCAATGCACTAAACCTTGACACCTGAAGATTTAGATTTTACTTATGTTTTGTTAAGTACTCACACACACACACACACACAGTGTGTGTGATAGTATTATGTGTATTAATAATCTATCCCTTGTTTTGACTGTTCCAGCCATTAACAGCAGCATCATCTCTTCACAAGATCTTCAGAACATTCCTTGTGATGCACCTTTTGAGAAACCTCTTGCGGATCCGTTCCTGGATGAACTGAGGAAGCTGAGTCGAGATCTCAGTTCCATCAGGGTCCAACTAGACAAAGGGTGTGAGGGGAGCAAAACCTCGCAGGAGTGGCAAATGATTGGCATGGTGATCGATCGTCTTCTGTTTGGCTTATACATTGTCTTAATTGCTGTCACCTTCATCACCATCATTTGTATCTGGGTCTTGAGCCACTCTTATGCAGTATGATTGAATTAGAGCTGTTCAAATTTAAACAGTCAATGTCCAAAACTTTCCCATGGCACTGAGAATGTGTTCACCATATAAGTGTCACATTCATCAACCTCTGGGAAAATAAACACAAGAGAAATTGGCTCCCTGTCGCACGACAAGTGTTCAGAATAGAAATTGTGAAACCAGACCTGTTGAGACTGAGGGCATCCTTCGTAGAACGTTTGCAAAATAGACCAAAAGACTTATTGGTTATAGATGATATTGAGTTCAGCTTCTTCTGAAAATGTTTATATGTTGGTGTATATGTATATCCACATTGTGGCGCCCTTGAGTTACATTGAGAACATACTGTATATGTGCAGTACTCGTTTCTTGTTTTTTCATCATGTACATGTATTTATATCTCTGCAACTTATGTAAAAAGTGGGAGCGGGTGAGTTTTTATGCATGACAGACAACACCAAATGGCATATATAACATCACGTATGTAACAGGAAGTCAGCTGATAGGCTGCATGAAGGAGGACAACATTTTCTATTTTTAAAACAAGCCTCAGGTTTAGTGTTGATGAATTCATCAACATCAAGTTCCAGTTCCTCATTTGGGAGAATGTGCTGCATTTTCTTTTACATTTAAAAAAAAAAACTATCCTCATATCCAATTTAATTTAAATCTCTTCAGGTATCTTGTCTTTTTTTTCCAACTAAAGAGGTTACCTTAAAATTGACCCTTCTAAATGAAAATGACATCTCAACTAACGTATATGGTGCAGTACCGACAAAACCCATTCTTATACCTATTCCACTTCATCGTGGTAGTGGTGGGGCTATAAAATGAGTTGCTCTTATCAGGAGCAAATAAGTCTTTTTGATTCATCCTTTCAATGAACACACAACCATCATGAACAGTCTGGCCAGTGTTTTATTTTCAAGTTCATTACAAAGGAAAATGAAGACAAAAAGAATAGTCATATTAACAATAAGTAACGTTTCTGATAATGAACACTATAATTTGTAGTGCACTTAAGCCTTCGTCGCCCAGGCATGATTATTAAAGGCAGTCCAACGACAAACACTGCTGAGCTGCAGAGGCGTTTCAGTGATCATCTCATTCAGGAGCCGTCAGCACGATGTTTCTTTCAGACGCAAAATGGTTGAGACAAAGTTTGTTTTTTTTGAGGGCTTGACCGTAAAGATCACATGTATTGCTTTAGGGATTGTCTCGTGAGTGTGTTGATCTAATGGGGGTGGGATTGTGCACTTAACACTGCCTGTTTAGAATGGAATGTACTCTGGAGACTAAATCCATTAACAGGATGGTAATAAACCAATCTTCTATTATCCACAGCATGAAATCCATGTACTCATTCTTTTCACATACACTCTATTTGACACACACACTCACTACATAGGCACTCGGGAGACATTTGCACCAATGCCATAAATGCTAAATCAGGCAGTTTTTTAAAAATCCAGATAAAATGTGAGGGTTGGATAACAGTTCCTCTAATGAGCATATTGGACCACTATGTTCAACCATTAGGGCTCCAAAAATAATTAGTCAACAGAATCAAAGAAAATCCAAAGGTAAAAATGGGATCTAAATTATATATTTTACTTTCTAATAAATATAATTCAAAATCACGATTAAAGGATTTTGATACATGTTAAAATAATGAATTATTACCTACTAAACTGAGACTCTAATTAGGTACTCAGGAGTGGTGTCAGGAGTTTCATGAAAGACAGTTTCCCTGGGAGAGTTCATGTTCAGAGAAAGGACCGTCACAAACAACAGGAACATACAGGATCAGTGCAATTAACTTAGTTCAACTCTTTCTCTCATTGATAAAGCCACAAGGTTAAAAAAGCAGCAAGATGCAGATTAGGCTGGTGCAAAACCACTTGTGCACGGCTGCATGTACAGCAAGTAGACTTATGCAAAAATAAACACACAGCTTTTTAACAACACCACAACTCCCCAAACCCCACATACACTCAGCTCACTCAAAGCAGCAGCCCATAAAGTAGACCACTCCACTAGCCCTACCTGTTTGACTACAAAGACGCCCATCTAAAATAACTTAAAAGTGGACAACAAGGAACAAAGCAGCAAAAAATTAATAATAAAAGCTGCAGTGAAAATAAGTAAAATCCTTAAAAGAGTACTTTACTTCTTCTTGTCATCTATGTTTAATGGGTCCCACTGATTTAGGCTCACAAAGACTAAGATCTTAAGCACATACAACAGTCCACAATTGCATTTTTTTTATAAAGTATTTAGGAGCTGAAAATGTATTAAACTTTCATTCCTACAAGTGCAAGGAAATTAATTTAAATAATTTTAGCAATATTGAGATTGAACCACCGTCAGGCTCCAGAAAAAAAACATTACATTTCAAAGCTATATCCTTTAAAACTCCTGATCGATATAACATATCAGGGCCTGAACCAAATCTACAGCAAAGTCATCAAAGGAAAAGGTTCAAATGAATATGTGATGCACACACAAGAATGTAGCTCTAACCGCAGAGTAAAGTGCATTTCTGAAAGGGGCTCGCATCGGAAAATCTAAAATAGCCAAGCTCCTATTTATTAAGACTTGTTTAAAACTCATGAAACAAATGATGAAGCGGCACATTGGGCAATTTAGTGACGTCACAACATTTGTTTACAACCAAGTGGTCAGTATCTACAATCATGGTCGCTCTGTGCTTGTCTCCTTTCGTCGGCAACTTCCTCCCGTTAAGTCCCACCTCCTTCATCTTCTTGTTCTTCCATGTTTTTGCGTGCCATCGTCTCTCGCCGCTCTGCCAGCCGTCGACATCTAGGACAGTGTTTGTCACCCTTGAAGCAGCTGCGGTGGTAACATGCATGGCACTCTGAAAAGAGGAAAAACATCAGGTACAAAGAGTTAGTGACACTGAGAAGCATCTGCAGCACAAGTAGGTCATCTCAACAGAGGGAGAAAACAGAGTTCAAAGACAGCAGTGTCTGCTTGCTAAACCAAACAATGCTAGTGTGCAAGAAGGTCAACCAGTTAAACCAGTTTGCTGCCAATGAGATATAAGCATAACAGCCAATCACAGTCAGATCTGACATGGGTGGGGTGTGGAAAAGAGTATAAAAGACACAGAAGTTAAAGGCATCAATGCAGGAGGAGGGAGGTAGGTGAGCTGCTGAACATCCTGGGAGCGCCTCACCATCAGCCTGTTCAGACACATCCCGCTCTTTCCACAGAGTCCGTATTATAACCCTAACTGATCATTCTGAGCAAAGGCCCATTACAACGGATTTTGTTACTATGGTTTAAAAAAAATAATAATCGAAAAGAAATATAATGACAGGCAACTCAAATTCATGAATGGTGTTTATTTCATTTTCACATCAAATTTAAATAATAAAGTGGCAGATGTAAATTAAAGCAACTAAAAGTATAAATTAGACATCCATAATTTTACATTCAAGAAAATCTACCTAAAAAAATCTAAATAAAAGCAATCACAAATGAGGGCGACAATATATCCTCTCCACTGGAAAAGAAATAAGTCTAGATTCAGACAGCAACACCTCAGCGGAGTTACTCGGTGAATTAAGCTCAACAAGTGTCTGAAATAAAAGGCCTCCTCCACTGGTTCAAAAGATTTGTGTACAGCAGACTACTCTAGCAGCTCATCGGTCTAAACTGATTCCGACATATAAACATTCATGAGTGTCTTGTCATCCCTCTGCTGCAGAGAAAAACTGAACACAGCTCAGCGCTAAGAACAGGAAACCTGAATTGCTGACGATGGCTTCATCAAGCCAAGAAACACAAACACCACCAAGAACAATAGAAGAATCAGTGAGCGAGAGGTTTCAAACCATCAGACAGCCTAAAAGTAGTGGGGAATTAAATAGTTGAACATTTTTCAAAAGCTGTTAGAGAATGTTTTGATTGATTCAGGCCTCCTCATAAAGTGTGTGTATATATATATATATATATATATATATATATATATATATATATATATATATATATAGTTGGCGGCCTGTAACATATGAATAAAACATTTTTGGGGCGACTCAACCCCATCGTGAGTTTCCCACACGGAATTGTCTGGGTGAATCTCACAAGCTTGTCCTCGGCAATAAAGTTTAATATTTTTCACTTATTCATTAATTCATCAGCATGAATTCAGACTTGGTCGACAAACCATTGGTCAACTCTTCTTTTTAGACCGCTCCCCTCTAGTGACTACACATAATCGGTAGAGACACAGACATAGGCCGACATTCTCTGGTACTACATTTCCACTCCTGCTTAAAAGCTTGTAGCTTCATCTGTCCTGGCTAATTTGTAGGGTTATTATCTTGGTTTCAATGGTTTCCATAAGCTAAGTCATTAACTACAACGCTCCTTCACACTCACCAGCTGTTGTGAAAACAGAACTGGAGGTGAAAAGAAAAATAATCTATCTGATTTGGGAAATTTAAGTGACTTTATAAAATGACCTACTGACAGAGAACGTAGGAGATTAAAAAGCAGCAGGTTGAAAAAAGCAGCAGGTTGAAAAAAGCAGGTGAGCATGCAGAGGAATAGTGAGTAGAAAGGAAAAGCAGATGAGCTTAACCAAAGGTTAGCATTTTTTTGAATAGATGGGATATTAAACAATTATCAGGAACAAGAAATACAATAACTTGACAATTTTCTGCTAATCTTTCTGTCGAATTTGCTAAAATATTCAGCACTATACTCCTACTTGCACAGTCCAACAAGAACATGCTTGAAATCCAGACATTAAATAGAGCAATAAAAAAATGATGACTTATATTAGGTATGGCTGGCTAATCCTAAAACATCAGTAGACTGTTAAAAATGTAACACCAGCACGCTGTACATCATTAGCGCCTGTGCTGCAGTACATCCCTAGCGCCTCTGCTGTGGACTTATCCACTATTATACTTACAGCGATTTAGTTCAGTGTGATGTGGCTGATGGTCCGTTTAAGTGGACTAATTTGTTGATCCTTTAGTACCTTTCTTTCTCTTGTCCTTCACCTTTTATCTGCTTAATAAATCTCTTGACTCTTTTCTTCCTCAGTCTTGCCGTCTTCTCCCTTCTTTTCCCTGACCTTCTTGCCTCTGGTTACTCTCCTGGCTTTGCGAGTTTTACGACCCCTCCAGGTAGTATGTGTAACGAAGGCTGGCTTTGATTCTTCAGTATGCATCACACACTTCCCATCAACCTCCTCACTCCTATCCTCCCCACCCCCACTCATCCGTCTTGAGAAAACAGACAGCTCATGAGGTTTCATTTTCTTCATGTTTTCTATGTCAGCTGTTTTGTCTTTGTCTGAAATGTAATCATTCTCCCCAGCCTCACTTCTGTTTTGTCCTTCTTCCTCAGTTTCTTCCTCCTCATCGTCTATGTCTCTTTTGACGAAAGCTTTGGAGAGACTTGCTAACCTTGATACCTTCAAACGACATTTCCTCTCTTGCCCTATTCCATCTAGACTTTCTGGGCTGCTGCCTGTGTCACTGTCCCTCCTCTCGTCTTTAGAGATGCTCTTCTTTACTTTGTCTATTCGAAGAGCCTTTAATAAGTTGTGTTCTATTTTTGCATGCCAATCTTTTTTATCCTTGATCAGTGACCACTTTCTGCTAAAAACATCCTCATGTTGCCCATTTCCCTCATCGTCTTCTTCTTCAAGGCTTGTTTCCTCCTCCTTTTCTGATGCCATCCCTCCTGTCACCTTCTGCTCTTCCTGATTATCTTTATTCCAGAAACAAGTGTTGACAAGTTTCCTAGGATTAGACGCCTGAACCATAGCACCGTATTCCTGCGCGGTAACATCCCTTTCTTCTCCAGTCCCAAACCTCTGATCTATATCTACATCTCCCTCCCCTCCCTCCCCCTCTATCCTGTCTTGTGAGAGGATCTTTGCCAGCCTACGAGGTTTGGAGATCTTCCAGTCTATCCAGGTAAGCGAAATGGAGGGGCGGGGGTAGGGGGCTCTTGAACCGCGCAGGCCTGCGACCAGCACAGAAGGCTCACCTTCGCAGCGCTGGCACTTGCTCAGCTGGAAAGGGAAGATGATGTCTTTTTCGTTGCCGCAGAACTCGCACACAAAGCCTTTTGCCTGGCACAGCTAGTGGAGATCAAAGGGCAAAGCAGTCAGAAAAAAACAGATGTTCATTTGTTGCTGATGTTACAACAGTTCTTGATACGTTATAATATATTTTATGTACTTGGGTTTTTAATCTAATTCAACTACATGTTAAAATTAAATGGGTATCTCACCACACAGCCAGCCACGTGCATGGTACCCAGTTTAAGCAGCTCTTTCATTCGGGGTGCCAATTCCCCGCTTCGCACAGCAGTGAGGTCATTGATGGAAAACAGATGAAGGTCCTCAGTCAGGTGGCCTGGCAGGCAATCAAACTGGTCCCGCACCCTGAAGGACACATCATTCACTTGTGCACAAAGATTTTTGAAATTATGTTACACTAACAACATGCAAGACGTCAAGTGACTCTTACTCTTTAGCAAAGCGACAGGTCTTGAAGAGATTTTTCATATGAAACAGCTGCATCCTCAAAACCTAAGCAAGGACAACACAGACAAAATATGGCGTCATTATTTTCGCAAATCTATTTGCATATGTGTTGAGAAATGCGTAACTGTATCCCAATCTGTCTTTAACTGTAACTCTGTCAGATTAGTAAATATATTAACTACTTCCTAAAAGACAAATGTGTGCAAGCATCTACTGCATGAGGCGAATGAGTCACAATTTTGGCATCACTGCTTTAAAAGTAGGAAATGTCATACTACGCAAACAGTCATTTGGTGGATTTGAATTGTAAATTTAACCATTTTAAATTTGCAGTTTATATTAAAATTCTAGGAGCAAAAAACAAATTATATACGACTAGTACAGTGGGATTCCGATTTTGAGCTAAATTCCATATCTCGCTGCTACCCTTGTACTCACCCTGACGGACTCCAGAGCTTTGACCTTCTTGTACAAACCACTGTTGATGTCACTTAGGTTGAAGAGCGGATCCCCTGCAATCTTGCTCAGCAGGTCCCGGGAAAAGTTGCTAACATAGTACTTGCCAAAGTCCCACTTCCTCAGAACTCTGGCCGGAACCACCGCTTGGGCATTTTCATGGCAGCACTGGCAAAAGTAACGGCCGAGGTATTCACAGTAACGGAGTCGCTTGATATAATCTGCAGTATGGAGAGATAGTAGGTTAACAATGTAGGCTGGAGGTAAGAATATATAGCAGCGGAACTCAATAGGTTGCCAGCGGTCCGCATCGGTCCAGCGAGCGGCCCATCTGCGGACCCTGAGCTGAACGTGTGAGATGTGAGTTTACATGGACGGCCTAATTCCGATTAGATTCGGAAAGGACGTCAAATGGGAAAGGAAATGCTGCATGTTAGCACCCCATTCCGATTGGAAAGAACATTTTCAAATTAGACTTCATTCCTTTGCAAGGAGGTAGTCAAAATCTTTATGGAAAGCCTTTCTGATAGCCAGTCGCTGCATGTAAACGCTGTTTCAGAAAACCTCTGTTTGAGTTGTATCTGCGCATGCCCAGCAACGTAATGCTCCGCTAAGTGTTTTCAGCGCCGCAACTGAAATTGCAAATTGGAACAGTTTAATACGGAAAGGAGAAAAGCGTCCCACGTAAACCCACCATGTGACCCAGTAACAGCCTATCAGCCCATCGTTGGCATGGAGCTGGCAGGACATTTAGACGTGCTGACCAAACCAAAACACACATTACACTGACACAGCAACAAAAAACAACAGAGTCCTCCCTCAGAGTGGCGTGGGTGTTGGTTAAGCACAAGATGCCCTTTCTCTCATTAAGCAGCAGTGTTTGACACAAAAAAAATAGTTTTTCATTGCACTTGGATTCCTGAGATCTCGGTGTATTTGTTTACCAAAGCATTCAAGGGAGGGGTTTGTTTTATTTGAGTATTTATTTGAATTCATGTCAAAATGGAAATGGCATTTTATTTTAGTAGGTATTTTTGTTGTTCTTTTGAATGAAAAGGAAATTTCCTTGAATATAAAAGTATTATGTCTTGTTGCTTGACCGACTATAATTAATGGACCTTTGACTCGTTGAAAAACTTTTTGTGGACCTTTAAGATTTGTATTAGAGTAACCCTGATATATAGAATAGGCAAGAGTTATTATAATCTTCTAAGAAAATATTATAATGACTCAATATTATTATTATTAATAATGAAAAACAAATTCTGGGATATAAGTTTTAAAACGTTGTTAAACTGAGATTTCTGTTCTCCCTCAAGAACAAGTAGGTTTTTGGGATATGTTAAGTAGTATGAAACTACTGATTTTAGTTTTTTTATTCAGGGGATACACATCAGTAATATCTCCCTGATTGCATCTACTTTAAGACTGCTCCCCTTTGGCCAAAGTGATAGAAATTAAAGTTATTTCCACACACACACATTAATCAAGTTTAAGGTGTAAACTAAAATTTGACAGATTTGATGCCATGGTTTGGCTGATGGAAACATGTTCATATGCAACTTGAATAGATTTTCAAAGCCAACTATTATTTCTGCGGGTTTTGGTGGTCATACCTGGGTCGATGCGGGTGCCACAGCCAGCGCAGCGGTAGTTCTGTTTAGACACAACAATTTTCCTCCTACACGGAACAGGAAACGTGTAAAACGGTTAATATGACATATTTTATTAAATTGAAAATGACTTAATGTGCTCTATCGATAGACATGGAAAACTAGATCATTTAAATTTCATTAAAACATAGTAACACACACAATTTTATGACAAAGCATTTGGAAAAACAAACAGTGTGGTGTGACTGTGTAACAGGGCTGCAACAGGCAGATCAAATGTAATGAGTGGTTTTTACATTTATTACATTTTTGCAGTGAGACTCCGGCTACCTGTGATGGAAAGTGTATCATATTTGGAGGTGCATCTCTGTTTTACTGGCAGGCCGAAATATTCAAACACTACTTTATATGTGAGTTTCATGAAAGATATGAAAACATGGGAGATTAAAACAGACACAAACTAATAATCAAATGAAAAAGAACAAATCAAAATTGAAAGTCAATGAAAAGGAAGATGAAGCCTGGTATAGACTCACTTGGGGTTGAGGTGAATGTTGAATATTATCTGCGGTCGGGGCGGAGCCCACTCCAGGTTTCCTCGAACCCGAATTCTCAGTTTGTAGATGTCAGCATGTTCACCATCATCAGGTGAAATTGGCAGAGAGTCAGGGATGGGCAGCAACTAGAAAAGAGCCAATTAGCTGTGTAAATATTGTGTGAATGCTGTAGCATGTTGAGTACCTTGGGTGGAGAGTGATTCTGTCAAACACCCAAAGCAGATAGACCAGATAATGTACCTTCTGTGGAGCGTCCTGTTCTGGGACCAGCCAGTCAAGCTCTGAGGCTGCAGGTAGCTGCATGCCCTCAAACTGCCTGAGCAAACCCATGGCTACCGACTCAGCAGAGTTAGAATGGAGAAAGGACGTGGAGCTGAAAATAAAGAATAAGGGAAAACTATATTTAGGTCCAATATTTTCTAATTTTTAAAAAAGCTCGGAAAATAAATTTACAAAAAATGTAATTGCAAAAAATGTTTGCCCCTCCGAGAACCGCCACCTTATTGTGGTGGAGGGTCTCGAGTACTCTAGCGATCCTAGGAGCTGTGTTGTCACGGGCAATTTGCCCCTGGTAGGGTCTCCCATGGCAAAGAGGTCCTAGGTGAAGGGTCAGACAAAGAGCAGTTAAGGTCCATGATGAGCACAAAAACCAAGGACTCTTGTACCCTGCCCGGAGGGTCACCGGTGCCCCACCCTGGAGCCAGGCCTGGGTTATGGGCCGAAGCGAGCGTCTGCTGGCCGGGTCTTCACCCATGGGGCCCGGTCAGGCTCAGCCCAAAGCAGGGACATAGGTTTGTCCTCCCGTGGACCCACCATTGACGGACGAATCCGCAGGGGTGCATTGTCCGGTGCGTTGTGGATCGGGCAGCAGGAAAAGGCCGTGGCCTTGGCAGTCCGAACCCCAGCTAAGAAAGCTGACGGTGGGGACATGGAATTTCACCTAACCGATGGGGAAAGAGTCTGAGCTTGTGTGAGAGGTCGAGAGGTACCGACTAGACATAGTCGGGAACACCTCTACGCACAGCACAGGTCTGGGCCCCAGTGATCACTCCGGGTCGGAGAGCAGTGGTTGTTGAGTTCAAGTATATCGGGGTCGTTTACACGAGTGAGGGGAAAAGGGAACGGGAGATGGACAGACAGATCAGAGCGGCGTCTCTAGTAATGCGGACGCTATATCGATCCATTGTGTTGGAGAGAGAGCTGAGCTGGGCCGTAAGGCAAAGCTCTCGATTTACCGGTCCATCTACGTCTCGACCCTCACCTATGCTCATGAGCTGTGGGTGATGACCGAAAGAATTAGATCGCGGATACAAGCGTCTGAAATGGGTTTCCTCCGCAGGGTTTCTGAGCTCAGCCTTAGAGATAGGGTGGGGAGCTCAGACATCCAGGAGAAAGTGATATGTTCCTTCCTGCTCCTCCGCATCGAAATGAGCCAGTTGAGGTTGTTCGGGCATCTGGTTAGGATGCCCCCCGGACAACTCCCCGCGGCAGACCCAGGACACGCTGGAGAGATTACATCTCTCAACTGGCTTCGGAACGCCTCAGAATCATCCCATAGGAGATGGCGGATGTGGCCGGGGAGAGGAAAGTTTGGGCTTCCCTCCCGAAACTGCTGACCCCGCGCCTCGACCAGGATAAGCGTAAGATGACGAGACGATAAAAAAAACTATGCAACAAGTCGGAGCCAATCATGTATGTGAAATTAATGGACTGTCAATAGTCTAACACTAATTTAGTTATTAGAATTTAGATAAATGATATACGTACAAGTAAAGCAACAAATCTCCATCTGACCTTCACATATTGTGAGAATCATTCATCTAAACTTACTCTGACCGAGTACTGGTCTAACGAGGTAGAGAGGGGCACTAAAGTCTGGCAATAGAAACATCAATGCAACTGTATACCAGCAGTCAAACAGCATCAGTCCGGAAACTGTATATACGATTCAGTGATAGTTTAGTCTCACTGGCGAAGATAATGCTAAGTTTTAAGCCATTTTGTTTGTGTATCTAGTGCTGATTAAAGTAATATGTTCGAAGATGAAAGGAAATAGGTTACTTACAAGGACTCTGAGCTGAGGAACGATCTGTTGGTGGAACTCACGCTGCGCTTAATGTCTGCATCTGTAAAAAAATAAAAAAATAATAGATACTAAAATATTCTTGATTATTAAAGAAAACTTCCAATTTTATTGTTTGTAGAATAAATTTGGGAATAAATCAGTAGGATGAATTCCAGATGCATTCCAGTCATTGACTGGCAGATGTTTTTTTTTATTTCTCATCAATCAAGATCATTAGATGACAGAGCTAGAGAGTAACTGGGGCTTAACCTAAAGCTAAAACTTTAAGAAGGCCTTACTTAAGAGAGGTGAGAACATGAGAATAAGAAATATATTAGTATATTTCAATGAAGGACCTGAAGTAAAGGTCCATTAAAAACAAACGTCCACATGGAAGCCGGTAAGTGGTTGCAGGGAAGCCAGAGATGTTCACACCAAAATTTTTGGTGACGTAAATTCTTTGGAAAATTGAACAAACGACAGTTCAGAAAGACAAGAAACAAGTTTTGGAAGAACAGGAGAATGCCTGCATGAACCCTTTTATGACTTTTAGGATCACAAGATCAACAGTCTTGTCTATCAAATAAAACACTGTTAATGATTTAGAGTCCTATGACTTGTATTCAGCCAAAGGTCTACTAAAGAGCTTGATAAGTATTTTTCAGGGGCCTGTATTTAATATTCAAATTGCATTTTTTATGCAGAGAAACTAAATGATTGTAGAAATTTTATAATTACATACATAATTTTTTTGCATTGACCTCAATATTGTGTACAGATAATCTGGTCTGTTTTATTTGTGTACATTTTTATACTTCATACACACATTGGTGGCACGACATAAAAAAGAAATGATAGCGGAGTCGGGCCCAGTGGGCGAGTGTTGGTTATACTGGATCCAGAGGTGCAAAATGTAGTTGCAGCAGAGTGACTGAAGAATCCTATACATCATTTAAGCGTGTACATTCTTCTGTAATTTAAGTTATGTTTAAAAGATTTGGTTAATCCGGGGTAAATTTTTTAGTTTAAAGGATGCAATTAAGTATACATTATTTGGCTTTGTTTGAACGGAAACAAGAAGGAAAAATGTATGACTTTCTGCATAGCATTCTAATCAATATTACAGTACTACCACATCCTAAATCCTGCAAATGATTGCATCACAAGTGACATTTGTTTACTGTATTTCCTCAAATAAAAACCAGTAATCAGCTACAAGTAAGACATTTCAAGCAAAAAAAGGGCTGCTAAAATAACTAAACTCATGGTGCTTGTTATATAATATGTATTCTGGTTAGGCATACATTTCCAGTGATGTAATTTAATAATTTCAACAATAAAATTATATTATTTCAATACTTGTGCTGGATTACTCCCCTCACCCAAGTATTACCATGTTATTGTAGTCAGTACAGAAATATAAGTGTCTGTTAGTGTCTCAGCCAACTAGGCAACATAAAAGATCTGATAGACCATAGTAACTTCATATGAACTCAACATGGGAGTTTCATTTTTGGAAACCGGAAGTACAGCACTCGGATAAACTTCCCTTCATTGGTTGCTCCAAATATTGATGGTAAGATTTCTTAACTGCAAATATGTATCCCTAGTTTGTAATATGTAACAAAATAAAGGAGCTGTTGAATCTGAATTCATTGAACAGTGGGGATGACTGAAATAAAGCCTACCTTTCCTTGCTGCAGTTGAGATAAGGCCCTGATTCTTTTTTGAGGAAATCCAGTATTGTCAAACTGCGATTGGCCTATGTGTGACTGATAAAAATCACTACGTTATCAATGCCAAGCTTTCCTATACTAAAAAACAAAGTAGAAGAATTTGTAAGTCATGGCAATCCCACGTGAGTCTCACAGGAATCACATCAGAACTCATGAATAATGGCTTGGATGGATAGATGAATGAATTAAATGAATAATCATTGGAGTTTCGGGCGCCAAAAAATGTCACCTAAATCACTGTAATCTCTAAATCTCTAAAATATCTCTAAATTCTTGCAGGTACAAGCACTTTTATCCTGCTGCTCCACCAAAACCCTGAGTCAATCAGCAACAAGTACAAAAACAAACAGTCAAAGGCACAGTTGAGCTAAGGAGAAGACACAGATGGCTTCACTCCAAACGGAAAACTTGCTGTACTGGTCTGATATCCATGTAAAACAATAATTCTCATCTGTTATTAATGTCTGATTAACATGACCAGATAAGTACCATAACTACAAAGAATAAAAAATTGATTAACTACAGTAATGGATAGAGCAAATTAAATATATATACATAAAATATATTACTTGATATGTGTGATGATGAAATACTGTCAAGTGTCTTGTTCTTTTCCTGTGAGTGTGTATAATGGAGGATTTGAATCTGTTCAAATCCACCTACGTCACTAAGTAATGAAAAACACAAAGATAAAAAAAGCTAAATACTTCCAATGTTATGAGTTATTGATGAAATTATTAGGAACACGTTTTCAGTTTGGAGGGAGGCTTTCAGCTTCTTGTCAGGGAAGCTCTGCCACAGTAAATAGTCTGTGCGGTGCTGTGGAGCCCGGCCTACCCAGCTAGCCTGCAGATACCTGAGAAGAGGGAGGCGAGTGACAGGGAGAGACCATTCTGAGACACCGCCAGCAGGGACTGACCCTCACAGCCATCTGAGAGACAGAAACTAAGACTCAGCACAACCATTACCACAAGAATAAAACTAAAACTTCTAAAAATAAAATATACTTTACCTTACAATTAATATTAAGAGCAATTAAGTGCTTATTATTAGTATATGTTAGTGATTAGTCTATTGTTGTTGTTAGTAATTATCCCCTATTTATTTGCATTAATAGGAAAATGTCTCCAAATAAGTTAGGGTTCAGTTACACAGAGCTCCGTTATAGTAGTACTTCTCAAATAGAAAGGATTTGTGCACCTTGTGATAAAAGCGTGAAATTTGGTACACTTACCGTCAAAGGCATTGTAAAAATAATTGGATATGGAGCCATCTTATATTGTCAATATGCCAGCCATTTTTCAAAATGGCCACCAGCAACAATTGTTTTCTTATGTGTGATGGATATTTTTTGATATTTAGGACATATTTAGTTAAATTTATTTACCATACCATTATGAATTGCCTTTTGCATCCACTCAGCCCCGTCATGGAAATTTCAAGATGGCCACAAGTTTATAGCTGTGAGGTGGACTGGTCAGCTATGGATTATCTCAGAGTAGAGTTTTACATTTTTCTAGATGCAGATTTCGAAATAAGAACATTGGAATCGCTTGGAAGCTTCCATCTACCGAACAATTCAATATGAACATTATTTCTTTCAAATTTTTTATTCCAATAAAATGTAAGAGTTGATATCAAACCAGCCAGGGCACATTGGCGACACCACTGCTGTGAAACTGTGCATGGGGTTCAGTGTCAGCTAAATACACTCTGCTTTAAATGCCATGCCTTCTTTCTTTAGTCAGTAATCAAAGTATTATTTCTGGTAGTAGTTTAATAGCAGTGCAATTTATTTTCCTAAATGTCATCTAATATTAGCCACACATCTAATTAATATTGAAGTTTGCATATTTAGTGGTCGTGAGATAGCCTCACCTGAATAGACAGGATGTACCTGCATGGGAAAACCGAGCCAAGGGTAACTTGGCTTTAAATCACTTTAATATAGTTACCAGGATGGGGTACAGATCGCACAGGAATTAAATGGCACTGCATGAACGATCCGGCTAGGTGTATGTCAATTTTCACAGCCAAACCTAAATGTATCCCATACTTGAATGTGTTTCCTGTGGTTAAAGGTGGTAAAAGGATAGCCCCTCTGCCTTTGATACATTAATACTTTTCACTGTATGAGAAAATGTCAAAGAAAGTCAAACTTTTGAGTCTTCAAGGTCAAGTTCACTGTGCAGAAGACTAAGAAGGTGTTTTCCTCCATGGCTATTGACCAGGTCCATGAGCAAATGAAGGCTTGCATCAAAGGAGATGGTGGTGGTGTGAGAACACCTTGTTCAGAGAAATAAGGCAGTGGACGATACCCTACCAAGAAATGAGTTAAAGGAGTTTGGTACTTTAACTGTGAGGGGAGCATCCAAGAACAAGCAGAAATTGGTCTCTCTCAAACAAGACATGGAGCTCTTTTCAAGATTGGACATTGCTTGCAAGAGATGGCAACCTTCTTGAGTTCTAGAACCAGTCATGCTCGCCAGAACTGTCTAATGGGGGAGTTCTTCGTCTGGGGCTGAAGAAGGATCTTCATCCATGCCTGGAACACGTTCGTGGTGCATACTCTGAGAATCTCAAGATCTCCTTCACTATTGTGGATGGGGCAGCCATCATTCAGATGCTGAAATCAACTTATGTTAAGACATCCAGTGACTACGCCCAAGAGATTTTCATTACACATTTAGTCGGAAACTTGAAAGTGTGTCTAGGCTTGATCTGGTGTGGGACCGGTACTCCAAAAGCTGCTACAAGAGCAAGGCGTGGTACAGGGATGCAGAGATGTGTGCTAGGTGCGGCAGCCATTCCCAGGAACTGGCAAAAGTTGTTTACCTTCCTTTCAGATGCTTTGCTGAAATGGTATGCGGAGAAGGATAAACACATTGTTGTCAAAGATGACAGGGAAATCCTCTGCAAGTCATCACTCCTAGATGTGTCTTCTATTGCCCCTTGTCGGCCTGAGGAAGCTTATAGTCAGTCGCATGTTATTAGATGTTGCCAATGCAGCAAGAAATGGCCATCAGAATATCATGATTCAAAAGGTTGATACTAATGTTGTGGTGCTGGCTGTGGCTCAGACTTCACAGCCAGAACATGAGCTTTGGTTGGCATTTAGAACTAGAAAGCACTTCCGATACCTTGCAGCACATGAACTTGCAGCAGGGCTAGGGCCTGAGAAGGCACTTGCACTACCAATGTTCCATGCATTGACGGGCTTTGACATTGTATCAAGCTTTCTTGGCCATGGGGAAAGTACTGCATGGGCTGTGTTTCCAGAGCTTACACATGCCCTGTTGAAACGGTCTTCTGTCCAAAATTACATACCACAGGAGGTAATGGCCACAATAGAGAGGTTTAATATACTACTCTATGACTGAACCCGCACATTTACAGACAGACAGGGCGGAAGACATTTGCAAGTATGCAAAGCAACTCACAATGGTATAGTAAATACATTTAACTTATAATGTCCTCAATATCAATCTATATCCCTCCCACATAAGAAAACAGTTGTTGCTGGCAGTCATTTGAAAAAATGAAAGATGGCTGCAATGGCTGACATATTATTCAAGATGGCTCCATACCCAGTTATTTTGAGAATGCCCTTGGCGTACCAAATTTCATGCTTTTATCACAAAGTACACATTTGTTTCGATTATCTGCCCCACTATTATAGATTCGTCATGACAGAAAAAAACACTAGGGACACAAGGACCTACAAAACGCTGCCAGGAAGCAGGTCTGAAATGTATCTGACCAACACACCATGCCAATTTATCATGACCATATAAATCCTTAACATGCTGACTTAAAAGGCTGTAAGGTCCGGGAAAATGGTAACACTAATAAAACCGTTTATAGTCAAACACTCCTAACGATCAAACTGTGACTTTTGTACTCTGGTCTCCATGTTTATTGCATGCTTGGTGAGAAACATGAGGGAAGTTCAGTGATGAGGACATGAATTATGACCCAAACAGAGACAAAGCCAATCACAGAGGCAAAAGATGAATTGGTTCAAGGGTTTCAATTTCTAATTTAAACACTCCTTACAATACATGAAAGTTCACATTTCTGCCAGAAGATAGAGGGTAAGACTGTTAAACTGCATTGTTTCAGTAAGCCACTCATAATCAAGTGAAAAGATGCTAGTTGACCTAAAAAATTCACAAGATTTTTATGTGTGTGAGGGGAAATAGAAATTTTTGGTAATACTAACAGATAATGGGTTACAATCAAAGATCAAACTCAAATATGGCAATCAATTAGTGCCATTTCCCCTTGTTCCCTCATTCCCTCTCTCTACCTCGTAGTTCACATTCCTCAACTTCCTCCGCTGAGCCAGAGTCAGATAGGCCACTGCAGGAGTCCTGAGAGTTCCTCCTGGAGCCTCCACTATCAGTGGAGTGGAACACTAGAGAAAACGGCGGAGAACAGACAAAACAAAGACATAATCAAATTAAAAGTTGGGATGCAATAGACTAATCTCTTCAGTAAAAGAATAAAAATGAAGACTTTACTTCAATATTTGTCAATATGCTTTCAATACGGCAGTGATTGCAAGATTTCCCGTTTTCATTTAAATTCCAATGCTTTAGGAGTAACATAAATCCCAGGATGTACAAGATTAAAACAAATATAAGGAAATATAAGCTATTGTATTCAATTAATTGTTTTTAACTAGTTTTGAGTAATTATACTTTATAATCAATTCCATTCCGCTCTTATTGTCATTTAACTCTGCACAGTATACAGCTGGATGAAATGTCCTTTCTCACAGACCAGAAAACAGTACGACATAAGAATGTCACTTACTAATCTATTGCTAATAGTAATAATAATAATAATGTAACAATAGAAAACTCGAGACACACCAACAAAACATTTGTAACAACAGAATGACAGTAATGTCGTGTGTGTTTGAGATATGATGACAGTAGTTTTTATGTTTATTATGATGTGTGCTGCTGCCTTCTTTGCCAGATCAACCTTGTTAAAGCTATCCTTGATCTCAATGGGCTATATTCCAAGATAAATTTAAAAAAGTAACAAGAGGGAGAGTCTTCAGAAAAGTGACAGGATGCGGATTAAGCGACTCTGGTATGAACCAAGTGTGCAATATAATATTTTATGCATTAATGTGAATGGCTGCCAGCAGACAGACGGTGCTCTCATAAAGTGTTGGACAACTCCTTGATTTCTTCTACTTTGGTGCATGCCTATTAGAATGAAGCTGGGACAACTTGGGTGAGCATAAAACACACAGCAAAGTTAGAATTTCATGAAATAAGAAAAAGATGTTATCCAATACCTAAATTACTAGGACTTAATAAAATACTGAACTTAATAGCTCAATATTTGCCCGGGAACTTTATTACTACATGTCAGCTGATCATGTCGCCTTACTGTTCTGGGAGGTTGCACAGGGTGGCAGGCGGCTATGTCGGATCTGTTGTCTCCGTAGGCGTATCTTCTGTTTTAGCTGCTGAATCTCACAATCACTGTCTCCTTCTTCCTCGCCTTCGTCCTCCTGACGTCGCAGGTTGTACTTCATCAGTTCAATGGCAGCGATTAGGGACTCGGAAATGCTGAAATGAGCATTTTCCTATAAATCCCATAGAGAAGGATGCATCAACCAGATGCTGCTACTATTCTAAGTTTTCATGCACAATAATATCAGCAGTTTTTAGGTTTTATTCAAATTTAACACAGTTCTTTTTAAAGAAATGTATTAGTGCAGAACTATGGCTTTGTATGAGAATAAGCGCAAACACCTTCTCAAGGTCAGCACAGCTGCCAAAGTCCTGCTCTGACAGATAGCTGATGAGGCTCTGCCCCTCTGACGGCTTACGGAACATCCCATCTGGAACACAGCTGTACTGGGACCCATCTGAAAAGATCCAAATAAATGATCAAATGATACAATTACTACGAACAAAAAACAGAAACACCTAAATTACATTTTCTTACTTAAATGGGTGGATGGATCTTAAATGGGTTTTGCTTGCAAAATTAAATCAAGCAATATAGAACGCACTTAGATTGCTATAAGCCAGCTGCATGATATCAGAAAAATCTTATAATTTAAGCCTTAAGGTCTCTGATGCACAAAGTCACATAAGCTTTACATTACTAGTGTGACCAATAGAACACTGATCTTTGTGCAACCTTCCTGCCTGACACTTTTATGGATCGGCTGACATGCTTGTCACATTCAGGATCTGAAAACTAGTTCTTCAGGAAACATTCAATATTAGATTTCCTGTCAAACTTCCTCCCATTTCCTAACTTTTCAGTGGACTTTCTGACTAATGTCTTCCTTAAACAATGACTGGATTGACCCAAAACAAAATATAAACGCATTCATTAAATATGGCTTATGCATATATCAAATGACTCACGAGACTCCATATAGAGGGAGCTATGGATGCTGGCATCACTGCCCTGAGGGGAGAACAGGCTATAGTCCTGTATACACGCTTCCCCTGCTGATTCTAAGAGAGAAAAAGTACATTTTAGACAGGCATTAAAATAACATTCAATTCTTTTAGATTTTTTGATGGAAACATGCACAAAAAATGAAGCATGTTAAATGCTGGAATTCATCACTTGCTGATTCGTCAAACAATCAATAAAGATAGTTTCTTTTATTGCATGCATAAACATACAAATGGGTTCAAGTAATGACTTGAAATTGGGATCAATAGATTAACAAAATTTGGAGATCATTAACATCAATGTAATGAAGTGAAAATGTTTTCACAGTCCACATATGATCTCCATGACAATTCAATAAAACACTTATAGGTAATGAAAAATATCTGCATTAAAAAAAAGTATCACGACATAAGTTGTAATTCATGACCTCATTGCATCACGTAGGACAGAACGAAATTCTATCATAAATGTCGAACACCAAAAGGCATAATAAGAGCTGAGGACAGGACTTGGAATGAGAGGGATAATGATGGAGTGTTCATCAGCGTGCAGGAGGGGGGGGGGTGGTAGGTAGACAAATGATGGAGCACATTAGAACTGCACTGCCAACCTGCCACAGGATCCTCTATTATTATGGTGATTTTTCGGTGGCCCCCTCCTTTGTACAACGAGTGAGAGACACGAGATAGAGCAGAAGAAGAGAAAGTCACCTCAAGGTATAAGTGCAAAGAGTGTAGAGATGTTAAAATGGAAATGTCAGGAAGTGTGGTCTTCTTAAGAAAGACGGTGGCCTAGCAACATTCTAGAGAGCTACAAATTAAGGCAGACAATGTTATTATTCCCCTGTCTAAAGCACTTCACTAAAAAGGAATTGTTACTCAACCATCTTCTTGCTAAGTTAAAGGGTTGCTCTATAGAAATCTAATCCCAAATTCAGACAAATACCAAACATAAAAAAATAGAAAAGAAATAAAAACATGTAGCAAAAAAACAGGTTATTCAAACTAATCACTAGAGGTACTGTTGACCATCATATATTTGATTTATGGACATGCATCTGAAATAATTCATATCGGTCTGTAGGCTGACATTTTGTAAGGACGTTTACAAGAAATACTAAGTGTTATTTTCATTTATTTAAAAAATATTAAAGTAGTCTGTGCTTCATTTTGAATATTCAATTTCAATTGAAACTGTACAATTCTATCTGACATATCGCAGATGCAAATAGATGGCAGGTAGCCCAGTCACCTGAGTCACCTTTGATTTTACTAACCATTCCTGAGTGTCTGGTTGATCCCTGTGTCAGAGAATGAACGTGTGTGTCCTCTTGACCCCCTGCCGGGCCCCTTCTGGCCCTCTGAGAAAGACGAACGTCTTGGTGGTGGTGGCAGAGCAAGGGACACCTGTTGCATGGGCTGGTTCACGCACTCGCCCTGATCACTGCTATTGGTGGAACTTTGAGAGTTACAACGACTACGTTGCCCGAGGTTACCAATTGCAAGGTACTCTGGACCATCGTCGTAGTCGCCATCACCAGAGTCCCCATCCTCAGGTTGAGGGGAGGAAGGCGAGGGGGATACTGTGAGGGAGATGCTAGGAACTGAGACAGATCCAGGGGGGGACGTCGAAACCCGGTCGTTCTCTCCCTGCCCGGAAATACACACCCAGGGAGCTCCAAAGCTGCAGGTTGAAGAGGTAGAGTCTGCAAAACAAAAAGTAGGCGAGTTGGAATAAAATATAAGCTCTTAGAAAAGAGAAGACAAAAATTTAAACTCGGGATATTGGCCTACTTCTGTGAAATTTTTTCTTTTATTTGCCCAAGCTTTGCTGCCGTGCATAACAAAAAGGTTACCTAATGGATATCTCTTCATTAAAATGGAGTAAAAACAGGCATGAAATACTCAGGATTCCTATTACCGATGCCAAAACGCCCTATTTCTTGGCCCTCTAGCAGAAAGTTTCTTAAGTGTTAGCATAATGCAATACTAGTCTTTGTCAAGTATTATGAGTAAAAACCCTAACCATAATTAATCAACATATTTTTTACTTATTCTAGAAAATAAAATGTAAGTTCAAGGGCTTTAAAAGCAGTTTCTGAGTTACGCTGCAGAAAACAAAACCTGACAGTTTCAGACCCATTCCTTCACCTACCTCCCTTCACACTTTGTTCATGATTGGAGAGTAACAATGTTAAAATACAGCATATGAATGAAAACCACTCTAGATAATGTTTATGTTTTTTAAGTGATTGGAACCTGTTTAGGATATTTAGATTAAGATTTGGAGGCATAAACAAATACTTAAATAGGGGATGCCACCTAAAAGCTGTTGGGTTTCTGTACAGTTTGTCAATCAGTCTATTCATGTAATAAATGTAGTGCAGTCATAGTGACATCCCACAACCCTGCCCCTAATACCTCTGTATGTACAAACTTAACACATTATAAGAACAGATTCACAAAATACATGTTATACTACATGCATTGCTCTCCAGCCATTCCTCACTTATGTGGTTATTGTTTTGGGCTTCAATTCCTGTATTTTTCCCAGAGTTGTGGCAGGAAGGGACTGCTTCTCGGAGGGAGGAATTGGAGATGGTGAGTCTGCGATTTAGCGAGTCTCCTCTGAAAGCTGGGTTAGCATTCCTCCACGCATCTCCAGCCCCTGGCAAAAGACACAGGCTCTGGCTCTTCAACAGGCCCAGAGATGGTAGGCCCCTCAAAGGTGACAGCTGGTAGGTGATAAAGAGACATAAGAATTTAAAGATGATTCACAAATGTTCTCTTTCAGGTTTTCCTCCATTTCATAGTCCACTCAGTTTTCAGGGGATCTCTAAGGAAAATATGAGTGTCTCTAAGGTAAAGTGGGTAACAATAAGTTAACAGCACTAAAAGAGTGACAAAGAGTTTGTGAAACATCATTTTTTTAATTATCTTCTGAAGCTGTCTTCTAACAGAAGATGCTCATAAGGCAACCCCACACGAAATGTTTTGTTTTTTTTTAGTTATGCTGTATAGATTTAGCACAGATTCGATTGACGGAACCTTTTAATGGATGAGATAAAAATGCAGAAGAGAAAAAAGGCTTCATTGAAGCACGACATAAGTATAAAAAGCTCTTTATGGAGACAAACCCCAACAGTGTCTACTTGGGCCAACAGTTTGGGATTATTCTGCTCCACTGCTTCCAGACACTGGAACATGGCGGTCACATGTGGCTCACTCAGTAAAAAGGCATCAACTGAGAAGAAGAGAGGCAATGTGAGAGACAGAGACAAAAAAAGGAGCAAGAAATTATTTAAAGAGATAAATAGATAATGCAATGAAAATGAGCGAAGACAAAAAAAAAATAATGATAACCTCATAATTTGCAACTCACCATTATAGTATTTCCGTGTATGTCCGAGATGCCGGAGAAGAGGTCGAAGCTGAGCTGACAGCTTGTGAACCTGTAAGCTGTGAAGCAGCCAGCGCTCAGCCTTATAGCATTCACCAGGAGTCTTAATTCCGCTGTTCAATACCGGCTCCAGGTGACTAAACTAAAGAAGGAAAGAAACCAGAGACAGAAGAAAATGTGAAACACATTATGATGGGAAAGATATATGGAGGAAAGTTAGCAGGGAAGCAAACTGTGACAACCATAATTTATCTTAAGAGAATGAAAGACAACAATTTGATCTAATAAAAACATCATCAAAATGCTATTGTTATTCAGCCAATTTATGGGATACTACATTTATTGGTCTGAAAAAGTGGGAATGGCATCATAGATCACCAGATCGAAGTTACAGATCCCAATCAAAATTATGGGACCTCTTATAGGGATATCACCATGTAATTTTTGTCTGAGTATTATAGGCAGTGAATATAAACAGAAAATCTAATTGAATTGATTGTTGTATCTATATCTTTATCTGTTCTTGTGGCTCAGTTTTAGCCACCAACCCACCACCTGAGAATAATTACATGGTTGACTGCATGGAAATTATCCAATTTGCCCTGGCCCACAAACTCAACATTAATGTTGTCTCAGGCAACCCCAAAAATAAACTTGTGAATCTTATAGCTAGTGCGACATAAGTGCATGCTGCCAGTCAAACAGCTGGCCACTAATTTGAGCCAATGTGGTTACTTAATTATATTAACCAATTCTATCAGTTTCTTTTGATTTGCTATGCCTGAACATTATACAACCACTAACCTTCGCCTAAAAACACAACAAGCGTGATGATTGAGGAACATGCCTACTAATATCAATCCTGTCCCTACAGGATCAACAGCCGCTCAAAAAGGTTGCCACGAAAATTCAATGTAATGACAGCAGCTGTTCCTATGAATCCATCTCTACCCAGGACTCCATCATAACCTCTTTGTTTAGGGTTTAGCACCTGGTATGTGATATAATATTGTCAAACACAGCCAGGTGTCCAAGCAAACTCAAGTACCTGACAACAAATCAATTTCTGTCGCTTGCCAATTAGGGTTTGGGAATATTTAATATGCTTGAAAAGTTAACGGAAATTCAAGTTCAAGTGATGATGAAGTGTGCAAAAGTGTCAGAAAAAGAATTGCCACTGCTAGCACATTAATACCAGACAGAGATACAGGAAGATTGTACTTTGTTTAGTTTCAAGACATAGCTTTGGACAGATTTGGGATATCACTGAAGAAAGAGTACCCAACAGTTTAAAGAAACGCGCTTGCAATTCTCAACGGCCCATTTATGCTACCTTAACTTTTTAAGTCTAACTTACATTAAGATCAAGTACAGGGGCCAACAGAAGACTTTGGACTTATCCATCTCTGCAATAGGACGGTTGTGTGCATCCTCCGAAGTACAGTATTCCAATTGACAGTAGCTTACAATAACCTCCGTCCCAAAAACAAGTATGTAAGCACAAATGTACATGTGTCAAGTCAAGGTTAGAAATCATTTTTTCGGTTGCCTGGAGCCTTTTAAGCTTCCTTTTAATTGCGATTAGAAATTTGTGTGCTAAATAAACAAGAAAACAGTTCTGTTACACGCTGCAAGTGGCTGAGAGTAACCATACCTGCTCAACATGCGAGGCAAGGTGGGGGCTGATGTAGCGAACACACCACACAAATGGCCAGTAGTCTCTTTGCTTATAATACACCTGCAATGTACAAATAGCTGTTTGCATGAACCAGTTAAATAAGAAGCCTCTGTAAAAACAATAACAACTTTGTAGAGGAAGTATGTTGCTTGGTGTAAAGCATTCCTTAATTTTAGGAAGTCAACTGACAACAAGTGATAATACATGCTTGATAATGTTAATAATTGAAAAAATGTAGAAGATTTTAACATCTTCTTAAGTAATGTACATAGTAACACTGCTTTATAGGTGATGCAATATAACACCCAGGCCTTAAAACCCACAGGTAAATGGAAAATTTTACAGATTGTGGAAAAAGTTACAATCTCAGTTAAATTGCACGTCTGAAGTTTTAATTGCTTTGGTTGTCTTAACAAGTCCTACTTGGATTCTCTTCACACAAAACTGACCGTTACTTTTCACCATATTGTGGTGGGGCATGGGAAATCTGTAAATATTGGGCAAAGCCATTTTGCATTTTTTCTTGTCTGATAAGGTAATAATATGTGTTACTGGGCTCATCTTTGATTTGCAATAGCTCTGAATTCAAATACAAGGGGTTACAATTGACTGACCCAACAGAATGTCATATCAAAATGTTAAAAAATGCTGACAAGGACCTGCAATTCAGAAGGTATGGCAAGATGAGGCATTAAATGATCAGTAATTTGAAGGCTGAACAAAAGACAATTAAAATAAGAATGAAATTGGTCACGTCTCCTAATCTCCCAACCTGCTCATTTTTAAGTCCGTGGCATAGGATGTTATTCATGTCCTTGTGGAGACGCTGTAAGCCGCCGTAACGTGACCACACATTGGGGTTGTTAGTGGACACAAGACCCTCCACTGTGGTCTTGAGACTGGACAGTAGCTTCCAGTGCTCCCTCCTGTAAGGAAAAGAGTGGTAGGAATATTGAGCAGGGGGAGGAAGTTTAGGAATGAGGAAGGAGGTAAAGCGCTGGTGTAAGCAAAGTTGTAGCTTAAATCATTACTCACGTGACCAAAAGCACTTTTTCCAAAATTCAATGTTAAGTCTTCGGCATTTTAATTAAAATAATCTTGGTTTACTCATAACTCATTGGCTGACTTGACTATAAAAGTATTTGCAGTATCATCTTAAATAGTTGACAAAACCAAAGTGGCTCATAAGGCATAACTATTATTACACTTTACTGATTCTACCAAAAGAACAACACTAAGTTCTGGTGTGTATACATTAGATGCTTAAACATTATGAAGGATGGTCTGTGACACTGATACTCTATAATACACAATGGCTGATGGGAAGAAAGTTGGAACCCATTTTTCACCAGGTATAGCCACTGTGCTGAGTGGAAGCATCAGGATTTCAGTTAACAGAACAGCTAACTCATCAATCCTTTCTTGAAATATGGGATGACTGAGGCTGAATGAAAGAGAACATTGTCCCATTTAGTGCGACACATGATGCATTCGTGAAACCAGACGTATTTGGAACGTGTGCGTCTTTAGCACCATCGCATCGGATTCAGATAAGATCATCTATTAGTCGAGGTTTTAACTAATGCTAATTATGTTTATGAGATCAAAAATTATAATTTACCCACATTTCAAATCCTTTCGTGGATTTTCGATCCAACCAGTAACTCTTCTCTGCTTCATAAGTCATTTAGCATATATACCGTTAGTATAATTACTTGCCGTTACCATACACATTCAAAAATTCTCACTCGTTAATATAAGTAAGGTCAACAACCTCAAAGTTAGTGTTTTTTACCATGAGCTGAAAAACCCTGTGATGATAGTTGAGTACGGACGCCCTTAGCCGCCACTGCTACCAAAGTTAACCTGCTCCATAACATCATTATTGCCACAATTATCACATTAGATTACGTTTTCGCTCCAGAAGTCATTAGTCGTAGTCTACATTTAGCTAGAAGGCAGGCTGTCATTGATGAAGTATGCAGCTGTTGTTATTGTTTTTTAATGACTACAACCACTGTTACCCAAGCTAACATTAGCCGCAATCAGCCAATCCACTCACCGCTGCTCCTCCGCCTCTCCCTCCGCTGAGACCTCCATGTCATTCGGGAAGGTTGGAGTACAGCTTCTCCGATAGGAAGCGGTTCCTTTTTTTCTTATTTAGCAAAACAAAGTCCTGGCAGAAGGACAGCTATAAGTCGTTACCTGGACTTCCAGTCTTACGATATACTTGCCCTACCTGACCTAGCTGTGGACCAAAACAGTAAAGGCCGTTTCAGGAAGTTTGCGGAGGTGTGGTCCTTCTTCTTTGGGTTTTAATCCCCTCATTGCTGCGCTACTGCCACCTGCTGGAGGTGATGAACCCCTACATTGCGCACGTTGATGCATTTTGAATAGGTCCTTCAAAATACTATATCAGGCTTTTCAAGTATATCACATTGGGTTTAGAGCAGTAGTGGACGAGTATTCAGATAGCTTACAAAAGTATAAGTACTAATACTACTCAGTAAATTTAAACGGTCAGCATTCGAAAGCTTTAGTGAAAGAAAATCAAGCAAAATGCACTTAATTTTGCTAAATTAAAAGTCTTCTATGTAAAGTAGAATGGTCTCTCGTTGCTTTACTTTAATATGGAATGTTGTTTTTTTCCATTACAGTATGAATGAATGTAGACCTATAGTACTACAATAGATATTAAAGGTTGAATCTACTTCATGTGGCTGAGTAGAGTCTAGAAGTCTATAGGATCCTCTCTGTCCTGTGTGAACCAAGACTTTTCAAAACAGCTTTTGAATATTTTATTTGGTGTAGAAAGTAAAAGAATTATCTTAACCTCTAAAGAATCATTTCATCTATCAGGTTATCACAAACTGTCTAAATCCACACATTTAGAGGAAGGGTATGAAAGTTTGTAGTCTGAAAAGTACAAATTTGTCACTGAGTGAGAGTGAGAGTGAGAGTGAGTAAGAAAAAGTGATGGCTCGAATGAAAGAACAAGTTTTTTTTTTATGATTTATGATTGTTCCTTCTACCAAACATTATCATCTCGTACCCACATGATGGCACCAAAGACTTGAATTATCTGTAAAGTCTTTGTACTCAAGTTCACAAGAATCCATTTTTCACCCAATAAATGCAACTACTCATCAGAGAGTTTTTGAACCATTCTTCTCAGGTTCACAACAATGTCTCAAGGAGGTCATAGTCCAGGCTATGACTAGGCCACACCAAAACTACTACTAATACTATCAGTAATAATAATTGAAAAAATAAAAATGATGATAAAAAAAATAATAATGAAAATTAGAATAATAATAATAAGCCTAATTTGTAGAGCGTCTCTCAATCTAGAAATGCAGATCAAAGAATTTTGAAACAATGAAGTTACATGCACTGAGAGCTAAATGCCAACTTTATAATAATCTTAAAAGATGAAATGCATAAAAACAGGATTGGAAATAACCATAAAAATAGTTTACAAGGAGGCTTATAATGAAATACATACTAATAATTAAAATTGGGTTAAGCACATGCTTTAAAAATGAATAAAATGAAAGATCACATTTTAAAAGTAGTGCAGTTTTGCGAAGCCGGGCACTAATGAGTTTAATGCCTCCAGAAAGTAGGAAGTTAAATGAGTTGAATGCTAAAGTGGGGAGATAATTTTTTATTTATTCAATTTGGTTAATTCCTTTATATATTGTGTTAGTTTGATCCATAGTTCTGGGCCATAACCGACAGATGGTACATCACTGGCTTTCCATGGACTCTTTCTGAGAACCTCAAAAAAACCAGCAGCAGGTGACCGCGGAGTTCTTGGTGGCAAATATTGAACTAGGGATTTCGCAATACAGCTTGGTCCAAGCCCATTAAGAACTTAGGAAGAACTGGGAACTAATCCTAGATGTTATGAAAAGCTAGTACAGGGCACTGAAGTAACACGTCATGTTTGATCAAGTAAGTATGATGTTCATTATGTGGAATGCTGTTTGTAGAGACAGTCTTAAACTTCTGTCACTATATACTAGCTGTTAATTGTGATATTTCTTCTGATGGGTGCTTCAGAAAAAAATCAAACCAGTCCTTTGGGTGTCTTCTTATAACACACGTTTTTATTTTTTATACTTGAATTACAAAATAAATACCCCATCAGTGTTTCCTGAGCCCAGACATTGCTTTCCGTCCTTATCGACACCAATGGTTGATTGCCATGAACTTAAATACCATGGCCATCCTCAGCCGTGAACATACACCAGCTATGACTTGGAGGAGAATTACATTAAAATCAAAACACATACAGGGTAACAAATCGCTCCTAAACTGTATTGGCTTTTCCACAACACTGTATTTGAAGATAAGTATAATGAATCTTCTTAAAATTAACTCAAATGGATGTACACCACAGCTTAGAATTGAAATATTCATGAAGCTGAATATTATTTAAGATCTTTCATGCTTGGAGGATGTCCTGCCTGCATTATGAATATAAAATATAGATATATAGTTACAATATATCTGGTACGTGTTCATATTGTAATTAATAGTTCAGAGGAAGTCAGAGCGAGTCAGGATATGACCATAATGATGTTACAGAGTTAGGAAATATTTCTTATTAATCATAGCTTTGAGTTTCCTCGCAATTCATGAGCTCACAGTCACACTGAAAACCGTTGTTGCAGCAACTCTCGATGAGCCACTATGACTCAAGCTGTAACCTGCTGTGACATGCCCACAAACGATGAGCAGGGAGTAAGTGAACAGGAAGGCTGTCACGTTGACAGAAACCCAGGCTGATCCAGTTTGTTTAGTCTTCAACCATGTGCGTATTCAGGCACGTGGATCCTAGTTAATGTTAATCCCTCATGTCGGGGTCATCATCATAAACTTTATGATCTGGTTTTTGTCCCAGGCAGCAAGAAAGACAAACAATTCAGAAAGTTTAATAGGCGAGTAAATAGTATATCCACCAGTGGCAGAGGTGAGCATGCAAGGCAGCACATCAGGAGAGATAACCATTCACGCAAATATTCTTACATTCACGGAGAGGCCCTCAGGAGCCATTTGGGATTTTATAACTTGGCCAAGACAAAGATTGCAGATGCCAGGACTCGAACCACCATATCTTCCCAGAGTGGACGACTGCTTACAGCCATAATAAAGCAGTAAAGTTTGTCTCAAGGATGAATTGAAGTCATACAAAATCTATCAACTAATGCTTTGTGTTTTGTTCATGTTATGCAACTTTTTCTTCATCACCAGTTGTTGCGATAATAAAATGAAAATAACAAAAATCAAAGATTACCCAAGACTAAACACGTATACTAGGGGTAAAAATAAGCCAAAAGGGTCGTAGCCGATGAGACTACATGTAATTTAGTAAAACTCTAAAGGGGAAAGTGGATTCACATGGAAGCACTTTTAAACACAGAAACCAGTGTGTTTTATTATTCAATGCAAAAATGAGGGAAAAGAAGTTTTTGTGCTCATGTTATTTCCATTCTGTGTTCGTCTTGTTACTTAAGTGGACAAGCCATGTTTCCTAGAGCGTGGTCAGATTGTCAGAAGGACCTTACAGGTGGTATTCTAGAGCGACCCATCTTGATGACCCAAAACCAGCCCCAAAGGGGCCACAAACCAGTGTACGTCCAGTGTCCCTACCAGACCTAGAGAAAAGGGAAGGTTTGTGATAGAAAGGGCATCCAATGTAAAGTCTATGCCGAATCAATAAGCTGGACACGCAACTGAATTCCAAACCGGATTGGTCGGTGCCAACAACCACTGGCATTGTTAACCAGCAAGTTGCTGGGGGAAACTATGCTTATGTTGGTCAAACAAAACAGAAGATTGAGAGAGGGGAGAAAAGTCTGGAGACAGCAAGAGATGGGGAAAGGCAGGAGTGTGAGGGTGAGAGTAGGAACTTTAAGTCCTACTAACTGCAGTAAAAGTGATGGAAGGATTCAAGGTGGAGGTGGGAATACACTAAGGATCTTTTCATAGACACAGTAGTTTCAGTGGACCGTGGTAGTTTTTGGGCAATATTTTGTGGACTGATGAGACCAAAGGTGAGATGTTTGTAAGACCAACTTCAAATGTCTAAAACGAAAGGAACCTAAAATTCTGGAGTACCCTAGTCACAGTCTGCACCTTAATGCCACTGATATGTTGTCTGTAGAAGCTGAAAAAAAATTAGTTCATGCTCACAAAACCTGAAGTACTGCTGCATAAAGCAGTTCTGCAAAGACAAAAGGGTCAAATTTCCACTACAGCGATGTCAGAATGAGAATTATCTCTGGTTGTCCGACGCCTTTTGTTGCATTAGTGTGCGACACAACTAGATATTGACTTCAGGGGGGCAGATACTATTCCAGGCTGGTGATTTAATATGGAATACAAACACAAATAAGTTAAGGGAAAACCATTTCCAACCTATGAACAGCAGTGTGTATGAACTCTCTTTCCTTGTTGGATTTGGAATTTACACAATGACATCAACCATATTTGGATGTGACGTCCGCTAGCCTAGTGTGGCGTAGAGAACAATCTAGATTGTGGAGTTGTTTTGAATATGACTACTTCTCTGAACGCATGATTTAATTTAAATTTTAGTTACTTGGACATAATGAAAATAAAACTGGCACTAGACTGAAGATGAAATGATGAAAGTTTATATGATTATTTTTTCAACCATTTCACTGACTTACCTGAATATAATACACACTTTTATAATTAACTGTAAACCGAGAAATTCATGCTTTTATTTTGAAAGCTAAACCACCAGTCATTCCACACTTGGGACATTTTCCTTCCATGTTTGGAAGACAGGACTTTGGAATCAGTGAATCAGGAATCAGTACTATGTTCAATGATTCCACGATCATGATTTTACTGTTTACTTATGAAAGGACATGTGATTCTTCCAGTCACGAGGAGTTGCGGGACTAAAATAGACACAAAGACATGATCGTAATAAAACAGTAATTTATTTTTGACTGAAAACTAAAATTGTCTGAACAGCACATTACAAGGGCATTGTTAAGATATTTTCCCCAAGGCTCAGTGACACTCTCACACAGTACACCTGGCATGTACACGGCATCTCCTTCAAATGAAAAAGACAGAAAAAAAGCTAACTGAAGAAATAAGCCCATTTACTTAGAGAAAGAAAACAAGAAGAAATCAAGGAGTCAATCCAGTAAAAAGATGACTGATTGTACGATTACCAAGCGTTTTGGTTTGGTTGTAAGCCACAGAGAAAGAAACCAGATCGCCTGAAAGTAGCAGACAATGGCACAGGAGGCACAAAGGACGCGACACAGACAGGACATCGTATAATATGCTCACAATCAACAAGAGTTCCAGCTTCAAGGTGTGAAATGTTTGATAATTTCCATTCTTTTTTTATCTGCTAATGTTTGGAACTTGTTTTTTCTTCTTTGTAAAGAAAAATGTTGGTAGTCTACAATCAAAATCTAAATGCTGCATTCATTCAATACATTAAATCTGTGCGCCACAAAACCTTTAATCTGCATATGAAATGTATCACAGCGTTGACATGAAAACATCAACATGGCTCCATTTCTGACCATTTCTTGTGCACAAGGCCGTTCCCTCCATCCAAGAGAAGCACCTTTCCTTTCTCTTCTTAATTCCTACTCGTCACTTACTCTGCCCCTCGGGCTTTCAGAAATCCTTTCACAATCATTCACAGATGGGCGTGTGGACAGGAAAATAAGAGTGTTTAGATAAAAGCATGAGGTAAAGAAGTGGTTTGTTTTTAGAGCATGCTGGACATGCAACGCACCGACAAAAAGGAAGGAATGAAGGACAGAGTAGAAAACGTATGAGTGCGAATTTAAAAACGGGGGGGGGGGAAAGACTTGCACAGTTTTGCGTCTTTGGTTGTAAAGTAGGTCGAACAATTTTCACAGCTTTGCATCCCCAACCAAACCCCAAAATGAATTTGTTTTGTTTTGACAAAAAATGCCTTAAAAAATAAAAATAATAAAAAGTAAATAGTTTTCTTTATCAAAACATCCCATCACATCTTAACAAGCGTTCTCCTATACAAACCGTATCGCTCTTAATACTTTACACTTTACAAAATATACATTCAACATGGGTTTCACCTAACGTAAGCTCGGCTTTAGTGTTAGCACTATCTCATAAGAAGTATTTCTAATATTGAACTTATTGCCTACTTACTGAGATCTAATTGTTGCAAGAAAATACCAAATATAATACCTGACAGATTCTACATTACCAAAAGACCAAAGAGAAAGTATCTGTTTTGTTTTTAATAAGTATCTCCATGACATTGTTCATTTACATGTTGAAAATAGCAGCCCTGAAATAAATAAATGCAAGTACTAAAACTGAACTAATGAATAAAGTATATAATTCATGTCAAAGCACTTTGGCTCTGAGAAAACAACACAAGCTTTTGTTGCAGCATATAACAAGCAGAGGCTCGATGGGCTCTACTCGAGCCGAATCGACCACTGGCGTCCTCCACGCAGAGAGGATGACTTCGACCCCCTTCCCCCGGGGTTCTGCCTCTTTGGGGTCAGAAAGAGATGTAAGGTGGGCATACGAAGAGGACAGTCTCTGCTGGATGTTACAGGACATTCACCAAGAGTCTTAAAGGGGTTACACCGCCCTTTTCCGTCACTTGCTGCGCCAACAAATCAAGCCCTCTGTGCTCCTTGACCCCGTCATGCAGTTCTTGACCCCGTCATGCAGTTTTTTGGTGTTTACACTCCTGCCCCAAATTCAATTTTCAGCTTTCTTGCAGACAACCACATGGACAGAATAAGACTTTTCAAGGGGTGGTAAGTGTCTTAACTATGTGAAGGCCCGGTGGTGGCGACATGCAGGCTGAAAAACGTCTCTTGGTGGCAAACAAAGACGTCGTTGTTAATTTTTCTTCAAGCATATTGAATGCAGAGCCATGCCTTTCGCTTTATGAAGCTGAGGGGAAGATAGCATTTCTTTTGTCTTTACTAACAGGATCTCCCAATCATGTCAGTGGGCGGTGTCTGTTCAGATGTGTATACTGGGGGAGGGGGATCACGCTGAAGTGATGTTGGGCTGATGAGGAACACTCTGACTCCCCTCATGGTGGACCAAGGTTGTGTTGTTGTTGTTTGAGATTAGTGGGTGGTGTTGCTGCTGCTGCAGAGGCAGTGATGGGCTGCCGTTTCCTTGGGTGGGCTGATTGGACAGTTGGCCCAGCTGCTCTGAGTTGGCCAGTGACTTCAGCACAGCATTCTCTCGCTCCAACATTGAGTTCCTCTCGTACAGCTCCTTGATATGCTCCTTCAACACCTCCACCTCTTCACGAACAGCATACATCAGATGGCTCTTTACCAAGTCCTGAGAGATGTGATAGGGGGAAAAAATTAGAACACAAAGTAACACAAGAGAATAAATCACTACACCTTGAAGAAGCGAAATGTGATTTTATTTTGTCAACATCTCGTATTCTGGAGATGATATTGGGACCTTTCAATCAAAGTGTATGGACAGTACTGAGAATCTAACCACTGAATGTTTGTATTGAATGCAGAATTTTTCAATGAATTCTAGATAGGCGAGTCTAGCATAATTTTTACATTCTTCCATCTCGGAGACATGCATTACGTCACACCATATTTTTAAACAAGTCATCTCAGAAGATTGAAGAGAAAGCGTCATGCCTGACCACGTGTGTCGTAGCTTCAGAATCTGTTGAAAACTCACCATGGCCTGCTCAATCTTGTTATCAATGGCAACGACGCTGGCACCGGATGCACTGTGGGTGGGGGGGTGGGGGGGGAGAGAGAGAGAGAGAGCGAGAGAGACCAAAGGTTAAGCACAAGACACTTGCTTATGTCTACAACATGCTTGAAATGACATCCGCTCTTTAGCTTTGACTAAATTGCCAAATCACTTCAAGAACTTGCCAAACAGCACTTCAGGGTTTTTCCCTGTATTTCAAGATATATATCTGGCATCATACTTAACATAAAGGTCTGTTTCCACAAATTAAGATATAAATATGAGTTATTTAGCTGGTAGAATAAAAATATTTAATTATTCTACAGATGTGGACTTCTTATGCTAGATGTATTTGGTGTCAGAGCTTGAAATCCTGTAATATCCTGTTTTCAATTTGGGAAATTTATTTTGCACAACAAATATATACTTTGGGTACTAATAAAGTCACCTTAAATCCAGAAATACCAGTATATAACGTAGAAAAACAATTTTATTTTAGCAAAGTCTGGGTTTTATATTTGTAAATTAACATTATTAGAAAGTATATTTGAATAAATTAATTTAATGTTTGAATATTACCTAATTCTCTTATTATAGTGACTTAACTGCAACTATAATTTGCCATCTGTTTTCTCGTTCTCAAACACAAAAGCATTAAAGAACAGCACATTATAACATTATAGAAGAAAGGCTGTGCCACAATTAGGGACCTAGTACCAAGGACCTTCACTCTCGGTTTCTATAAAAGGCATGTGTTGTTGTTGGTAGGAGGGATTTATTGAGGAAGAGTATCCACTCTTTGTTACAGCCGGCCGATGGCCTTATTTTTGACTGAAAAAACCTCAACAATGGCTCGCCAATTATTTATTGGTGGCCCTTAATATATCTGTGTGGCTACTCACCTGGAGTTTATGTGTGTAAACTACATGATGTAGCACTCTGAGATTTGATCCAAATGTAAAGTGCATTAAATGTATTATTATTATTATTATTATGATGTGTTTGTAAGAGAGAGCAAGAGGGTTGCGATGGGCATAAAAAATAGAATACAAAAACACAAGGGGCAATCCTGATTATATGGAAGTCTTCCATGGATAAATAAGTATATAGAAAACCATGAAAACACCAAACAAAAAAATAACTTACTTTTTCGGAATACTTAACAGAAAGTGTTACAGAAGAACCTTTTCAAACATGAAGTCCACAGTCCAGTTATTAAAAGGCAGAGAAGTAGCATAAAAGCTAGAGATTTACATGAAAATCCATCAGAAGTACGCTTCACTGTATATCCTGACAATAACAAGGCCCTTAAAAAAAGTCTTCAAGAGCTAAATCAATTAAATTACAAAACAAATCCACTTCCTGGACCTGGAAATGGTCATTTCAAGCCAAATCCTCTTCCAGTTTAGGCACATTTGTATGCCCCTTGTGACTTGAAGCTACATCGTCGAGCACATGACGTCATCTCAGTAGAATCAGATGTGAAATCAGAAAGTCCTCACACATAGTAGGACCCAGCCAAACTTTTGACTGGAATCAAACACATAATAGATAACTTATTTTTTAATTTATTAAAGAGAATTCGTTTGCGAAGCAAAAACAAAAGGTCCATAATCATTGCATTAGACTTAAATGTTTCCGAGTTTTTTTTTGTCATCAGGGAAATGTAATTGTTCTCCATTCTCAGTCGGAAAACCAGGAAACGCGTTCTGGGGAAATCTCACAATTTATTTGTGCATCCAAATTCGTCGAGACCTTCACAGCGCAGCTCTCCTCCCCTCCCCACCTTCTCCCTCCGAGGAGAGAGGGGAACGAGCCTGACACGTTTGGCCTCAAACTACTCAGTGAGCCAAGCACTCGGTGCTAGTGAGACAAGAGAAACACCAACTGTCAGATATCAAGAGTAAAAACCATCGTAATTCCTAATAAGTGTCACCGCTCTCCTGAAGCGAGGAGAAAGACCGGAGACGCAACTTCTCGCCGCTAGAAGGGGCTCTGACGTTAATCTGACGGGAGAACATCTTGTGCAGAGCCTCTAATTATATTAGGAAAAAAGTCTGCACATTATTTTAGAAAACAAGTATCGAAATACACTTGGAGTGGATTAGAGAGAAAAGTCTTGCCTGATGATCGATGATGGGAGATTTTGAAAATCTACCAAAAAGCAGCTACACGACTGCCTGAGTTTCTCTAAAGAAAAGAAACGAGGCAACCATATATAACTATAAAAGTAAGCACGAGAAAAATCATCAACACATTGTACCACTGGCCTCTCCAGCGTGCAGATCCTGCGTGCTGGAGCGCACGTATGTCTCCATTTGTGGTCAGCCCGGAGGCGGGGGTGGTGGGCGAAAAATTACCAGCTGGGGGCGGGGGGCGATAGACCCACAACATCCAGCATCAGAGAGAGCAAACTGACACAAAACAGATTCACGCACACACACCAACAATCTACATGTGTGGAGTTGGTGGTATGAATACACACAAACCCGTAATCTACATGTGTGGAGTTGGTGGTATGAATACACACACACACGCGTAATCTACATGTGTGGAGTTGGTGGTATGAATACACACACACACGCGTAATCTACATGTGTGGAGTTGGTGGTATGAATACACACACACACGCGTAATCTACATGTGTGGAGTTGGTGGTATGAATACACACACACACACGCGTAATCTACATGTGTGGAGCTGGTGAAAACAAACTGCAGGCTTTGGGGGGCTGGAATGAGTCTCAAATAGAAAACACGGAGCAAAGTTACAACTACACTACTGAAGGAAAAACAATTCAAAAAAATAAGTCGTTGGGTCATAAATATGTAACAGGCATCGACACGCATAAAAGAACTAATCCTGAAATAATCCCAGAATGTGTCAAACTTTTCTGCTATGAATTACCTGACGCATCTCTTCCTGTAGGACACCAGACGACCCGAGTATGTGGTCGAGGATCCCGGCGAGCACGGCAGACTGTAGCTCATTTTGCAACGCATGTTACCGTTTCTGAAACGTTTTCCTGCTCTGCAACTCCGTGGAGTGTGTCAAAATAGAAAGCTTCTGTAGATGACGGAGGTGAACGTGTTTAAAAGCACGGCCGGTCACATGGGGGGGGGGGGGGGGGGGGGGGGGGGGGGGCGGAGTTCAGCCGCTCCCTCCCCTTTCAATTCATTCACTGCCACTAAAGACGAGTGCTGCAGTGTATCTTAGATAGTTATCGGTGAAGCATTACTAAGAGGAACAGTCTGCGAAAAGTTCACAAAACAGTGCAAAAGGAAAGTGAACACCAAGAGGTCTGGATGTTCCTTTGTGTTTCAGCAGAATACGTTCTGCTCTTGAATTGGCACTTTTGCAATTCAGTTTGAAACTTAATTTTACATGCATATGGAGATTTTGTTTTTTTAACATTATTATTCTACATCTTGAAATAGTGGAGGAGAAACAAACCAAAACAGTTACCCCGTCAAATCTTTACAAAGAACATCAAAAAGAGGCAAGACTGATGTGATGTCAAAATGTCAAGTCACATGGCCTCCACTGAATGAATTAATGTTCTTTAATTAAATTTTTTCTAATTCAGCATTCCACATTTCTACATTCTTGCCCCTTTTCTTGTAAAAAATTTGAGGTGAAATAAGACTTCAAGTGAGTCCACTTATTTTTTAATACCGAGTAGTTAAAGGAAAAAAAACTTGACTGCAGTAGGTAGGTGATGTTTAACATGACAGCTCAACTCTGATGTGATGACAAGACGCTGACATGGTTTGTATTCAACAAGGAGCGCCTAACTCAGCCTTTCAAGCTTAAGGTAAATAGACAATGGGGTAAGGCATTCTTCCCATTGAGCCATGCATTTAAACGTCCGGGACAATGAGAGAGGTTAAAGAAAAGAAGAAAAAAAAAGACACAAAAGATCTGCGAGTTGGAGCCAATGATCTTGTCCACTGACAGCAAAATCGGCCCTGAGGGAGTTGTGAGAAATGTTGATAGAAACCTGATTAATTTGTTGCAATGTCCAAGAAAACTAAATTTTATTCAAGGTGGAATGAAGACATGTGGTGGTTTATGTAACGACCACCTGCTGCGTTAACCTCAACTTTTGCCTTTCCTGTAGACTGACGCAGTGCAGACATACCCCCAAAACAATTCTCCAGGACCACAAGACAGAACATTCCAACTCTGGACATCTCCGACCCTGAGGCCACCTCCTAAGTGAGACATCTGTGTCAGAGCCACCATCAAGCTGTTACAAGACACAGTCAGGTTTCACACTGAGCAATAGTTGTCAAAACCATTCAAGTTTGCAGTTTCATGCAAGCTAAAGAAAGCTTTGCCTTCACTCAAGCCTCTCTAGAAACCGAACGCCTTAAATGTATATTGCGAAGAGTGATTTACGTGTGACTCGCCATCCCCGAAGACACGTGCAGGAGCAAAGTGCAGCCTCCTCCATCTCTCTGGGCTTATCACATGATGTTTTATGGCATCAGAAAGTCAATATGCTCTCCATCAAGGGCACAGATGCACCAGCACACTTCCCAAATGCAAAGCATACAAACACTGACTGCGGGGGAATGCAGCTGAACAAATTAGACCTCGGCTCTTAAGAAATAATCCCCCAACTCACCCCTATTTGGCATGTGTATTTCAAAACAATAGCTGGTTGGGGGCTGTATCAACAGAGGAATGCACTCACTTCTGATTTACTGTTAGCCCTGCTTAAGCCCAGAACATGTATTCTGTTTTCAAAGATGCAGTTCAGTTTCTTTGCCAGATGAGGTCAGCAGAAGTTCCAAATAATTATGCCAAATTTCAGAGAAAAAGCAGAGAGTGGTTTAAGGTTAGAGAAGTTTACCCTCATCTTAATGGTGACAGTGAATTTACAGTCATGGCTGAAATCAACTAGGTTCTTCCATCTCAAACCCTGGCTCAAAAAAGACCAGGCTGATTAAAAAATATTACCTCTAACTCCAGCTTTTCTCTAAAGTAACACTTTAGGCAATCTTGTTGAACCAATTAGTCGGATGAATTTGATTACGGCATCACTCACATTCATTCCATTTCCAAAGAGGAAGATTGATTTATGCGATAAAAGCCACAAACAACACAGACATCAAGCTTTTTGGGAGACAATTTCGACAATTGACATCATCACTATTACAGAGAAGTCAGATTTTGACTAACTGAAAAAGCATTAAAGCATTTCTTTTTTTTTATTCACTTGTTTCAGATGATCATTTGCATAGGGAGACATGAAACAAGGAACCTAATTGCCATTAAACAAATCTCAATTGGATATACTATTATGACTCTTGATGCCTCTGAACACGGTGAATTTTTCAAATGCTTTTGTGTGGATGTGCTGTGTACAGTGTGGGCCACACTCAAACAATGACCACTAAACAAACATAATACATCAGGAAACTCTTTTCTGAAGATGGAATTTTTATTTTTCCAGCTGTAAATGAGAGTCATGAGTAGGTATGTCCGCTGCCAGCAAACTTCCTCAAAAACAGCAACGGAACTGTCCTGATCACACGCTAACCCTAACCCAAGACTTGTACACAGTCTGGATTTTTCCCTTCGCTCAAACACCCCCCCCCCCATCGCCTATAAGATGGACTTATAGGCGATGGCTGTGGCAGATGGACTAGACGGCAGGGAGCTCGAGAATAATCAAAGAACTTGGGGGCCTGATAGAGGTGATGATAAAATGAATTCTTGGCAGAGCTGATTGTCCCCCTTAATTTTAACATCTTATTAAAAGCCTTGATTTGTAAGAAGCTAAAACAGCTGCCTGCAGGGATGTTTGTTAATGGCTGCTGAGCCACACCAACTCCTTCAGAGATGATGATGGGTGTATTGGGACCATCAAACTCCATATGCAAACAGAGTGGGAGATCCACTTTCAGTGGTTTGGGCCTCCACCATTAATTTTGCTCAATGTTGGTCAAAGTTCTAATGGAATGTGATAAAAGCACAAGTGTTAGTGTTTAACGAGGCTCTGTATTCGAAGCAGCATTTATCACAGTGTCAAGGATATAGATTAATTCAGGCCTCTTCTATGATGAGCAACAACTAGGCCTGACTTGTATCATAAGGAGCTATCCCGCAAAACACTGGGCCACTGAGGCGTTCCTCAGCCACCATCCTCCATTCTGGCCTTCACTAACTTTATAAAACTTCTTTCATGACTTGACATAAAACAGCAGAAATACAAGATTGAAAAAGGGTTTTGTGGTCTGAATGACAACTATTTGAAACTGAGATTTATATAGAGGTGAAATTTGTGTACTCTTCAACTACTTGGATTACTTTAAGTAGATTTTTGCTCCGCTGGTTAAGAGTGGATGTATAATGGCGAACAGATGGTGCCTGTGGTTATATTGGGTATCTCCTTGGTGTGAATGCTTTTAATTGTGTCTGAAGCAAGACGATGCAAAAAAACCAACATGTGTGCTCAACAAACTTTTCCAGGATTAGCAGTCAACTAACTTTCCCAAAAAGCTAACAAGATGAGAATGTTGCCCTGAAGCAGTGGTTCTTTTGAGGCACAAATTCTATTACACAAGTAGGGAAAATGTCAGTAGGTAATGGTCTCCCCAGGTTTGAGATCATAGCTCTGCACATCATCATGTCCCTTCATGCTAATCAAAGCTCTGCCAATCAAGACATCACTGAAAGACAGCTGTTGAGTGATCCACACACAATTATATACTTTTTCTTCGGTGTGTCTTTAAGGAAGACCTTGGTTAAGTCCTCTGAGGATATGTAACATAATCTATTAGCAATCTGTGTGCGGATTCAATTGTGTGAAAGGAAGACATTTCAAATCGGCCCAATGCTGAGACAACATGACCAGTGATATCTTCTAAAGAAAAAAATGGGAAAGGCTGTTGACATAGCTGATGACACTGTTGACATAGCTGATGACAAAGACCAAATCTGAAGTGTTCTCGAGCTTCATGTCTTAATTGCAGAGCTGTTTGTTTCAGTGTCATAAACAGTGGTGCATACCTGGTCTAGATCAAATAACTGTCACTGGTCTGGGGCGGGCTACTGATCCAGTGTGTTCAGTCAGTTTATCAATGTCTTTTCTTACTGTCGGCAATCATAAAGTGGATCATTGTGAGCAGAGTGCAGTAAAAGGGCTGCTGCAGCTCTACCTAGCACCAATGTCAGCCACACAATGATTCCATTCAGTAAACTAATGAATCACTATCTTGGAATGTTTACAAATGTAGTGTGTAACTTGTAATTTACTTCAGCGAAACTAAATTAATCTCTTGCTTGTTTACATTGAGAAATGAGCCGTTAACAAGAGGAGATTTAAGCAGAGCCAAATGTTATCAGATGTGAGCCAATATGATTCTGGGCTTGTGACATTATCTGTAGAAATAATAGAGAGCACAAATAGCTTAGCCACGGACACAGATGCCCCCACTACTGGAAATAATCAATTTTGCTTGCGTGGACAGATGACAGAACCAATCCAATACCAAGCTGAAAGTCAACAAACACATGATGAAAATTCTATGAGCTACACATATATATATATATATACACATAAACATAGAAATATAAACTACCAATAAAAGATGACCAATTGAGAGATGCAAACTGTTAGGGCCCACATAAGGCATGTATACATTCTTTCTGAATTATGTCAAGCTTTTTTAGAGAAGATGTGGAAAGAATATTCTCGTTCAAGTACGTACGAAAAGACAAGGGTAACGGGGTTTGCGGTCAGCCATAAAAACCTGTGGATGCATGTCCTTAGTAATATTGGGGGGGCACCCACATAGGCAATGTGGGGGAAAAAACCAAGTGAATCAATTAATGCTACAACTGTTTGTTATATGAAAGTCAGAAAACAATGAGAAAATCAGAATAATTAATACTGGTGGTATATTATGGTATGGTATATTAATACCATAACAGTTTGGTGTATTGATAAACTCTGTACTTCCTAATCCATGTGCACACATTAGAAATGTGTGGCCACAATTTGTTTTGTAAATTGTGCGCGCACTAAACCAAGCACACAGATTTACAAAATGGCTCTATCTTTTTTGTCATGTGACACTCGGGAGGCTCTGTAATGAAGTGCTATTTTTAGAGGCTGTATGATTCTTGATGTGCCGGTGCAAGTCATAGTTTTCATAGTATTTTGAAGGTAAGTGTATCAAAACTGAAAAAAAAAATTGGGACCTCACTTCAAAGCTTAATCGCCCAGCTTTAGTTTTGAAATTAAATTATCATGGAGCTACTTGTTTCAACCATAAGGCTCTTCCTGTTCTAATCTACAGGAAAAGGACACGTTGTGAAGAAAACCTTCAATTTCAGTGTTTGTGGACACATTCTGGGTTTTTGGGGTGCCCACCAACCAATAAACTGTGAAATTAGGCAATCCAACGAATTTCTGTGGGCGGCATTAAACAAAAACCATAGGATTCCACATCCCCTACATATTTAGTTTGCCTCTACATGTATGGGAAATTTGCATTACACGTTCAAATTACTTCAAACTACTTTTGTAATCCCAGCCTAAAGGTTATGCCGAAGGGCGAGATCAGAGCAGGGAAACAGCTTTGCCTTTGCATGAACGAACACGCAAAAATAATAATAATATTAACCCCTAACAACAGGAAAAATCGGAACGGAGGGAATTTATTTTATTTTGATGGAAATGTGACAGCTAGAGTCACCAAAACATCTTGTTGGTGTGTCCTAACATCTTTACGTCTGATTGCCTCTCAAAGCTGGGTTTGCCCAACAACAGGACCAAAGTGAAGCAAGGTATCTGCTCTGTTGCTGCCTGCACAGACCACCACAATGTCCCAATCCCACAACCCCTGGTTGGCCCATCAACTGGTAAGGTACGCGAGGAAACACTGCTGGCCAGTACCTAACAACATTTAACCTCAGCTTGACTTGTCTAACATCAACTGCTTCTTGATTTTTATACAAATGACTTACTTGTGCGGATTTACTAGAGTCATCTAGAGATGACATTTCATTAAGAATTCTGGGTATTATGTTGTTTGCAATAAAATAGTCTCTTTTAGTCCATTGTATGTCTTTGAATAAGGCAGTTTGTAAAAGCAAATGTAGTGTCTAACTCGAAAATCAAAATCAGATCTTTCCCAGGTACCTCTGCACGTATCCCAGTTTGGGAAAGGAAAAGGTGGAATATCACAACAATCAATAGAGCTCTTTCTCTCTCTTGCTGTGTTAAATGCAGATAATTAGTAGATGGGAGGGATTGTCCTTTTGTTAATTTATCACAGATGGTATAATTCTATCTGAGAGATTGAAAAAATAAATGTAATTATAGAAATGCTGAAATGGTTGTCAAATATATTTTGGTTGTTGTTAACGTACCTGAGCCAACCTGATTAAGATTGACTGATGTATAATATCCTTCACATATTGAAAATTAACTCAAACCTAAAGGGTCAGAGCAGTGTAAAAATAAACTTTAAGAAATTAATTGCGTGGTAATGTTTTTCTTTTCTGTCCTGAAGTTCAGTAATGTAATAAGTGCAGTAATTTTGATTTCCACCATGTAGCGAAAAAGATACAACAGCTGGTCGTGAAAAAGTTCAAGTAATGAGAGGGCACCCTTCCCAGCTGACTTTTCACATATTTCCCAAAGCAATCATTGTCAGGAATGCTCGTTTGTGCCCTCAAACTGTGAGCTTCCAACAAGTCTGACCTTGCAGACGGCTCAGGACAAAGGAAGGTGTAATGGGGCTCCCTCACATTTTGAATAAAGCTTATCTGTTAGTCACAGAGCCCCCAGGCAAAGATGAACTGGATAGGAAAGAAACTGTGGTGAATCCTGTGACACTACACCCTTATTCCTAAATGCTACCGTTTGACTTTAACATCCGTGTCTCGTCTTAATCGGTTTGCTTTGAAGAAACATGTGATAACACCGATTTACTTTGCATCCATGAAGCAGCTAAATCGGTTTTATTCCACAAATCGTCTTCCATTTTTTAAGCGATCGTCGGTTGATTTACTTATCAAATCATGCATGTTATTAATTTATTTTATCATAACAACTAGAGAAGAAAAAAGATCCCCTTAATAACACCTTTCACAAATACTTATTTTGCGTGTTTAAAATTTGAAATGTTGGTGGTAACATTAGGTTAAATGAGCTTTTTTTTCTTTTGTTATACCCGGAAATTTGAATCTGTGAATGTTAAAGCTGTAAGGGTAAAAGAAATCAGAGGCCCAGATCCTTGTGATTTACGGAATATAGACACTCAAAGTGTCATAGAAAGTATAACACAATGCTGGTTAAAGCTCCCTTGTGTGCCATGCTTTCTTCAAGCATTATAAACTAAAAAGGCGGATTTTTTTCTATGGCAGATGAACGGAAATATGTATTAAACAGGAAAAATATATGATGAAACACTTTTGACAAGTGTTCAGTTTACTTGGTTACAAGTTGTCTTCAAATCCTCAAATCTTTAAAAACATTTCAAAATGAATAGTTAATTAACCCACACTGTTTATATTTAAAAGCACACATTTGTAACAAAACACAAGTACAAAAAAAGTTAAATAAAGTGAGGGCAATGCAAAAAATTATTGATGCATTATCGAAACACTTTTGCAAGTCAGATTATGTGGAAACCTCAATGACATCTGAATTTAATTTGCGAACAATGCAAATTCAAGGTGTTATTAGTTGCATATTTACAAAATAAAATAGACCCTTGTTGATAAGTTTTCAGGAAAATTACACTGTAGGAGTAAGTATTAGAACAGGACAAAAGGGCTTCTTTCTTTTTTTTTGGAAGGGTTGAAGGAGTGCAGGGTCTGGTTAAGTCAGCCAGGCCAGGTCACACACATACGTATACACACCCGAGCTCATACCTATAGTTGACAGGCTTTGACCCTCGTAATCTGCTAGGCCGGAAAGCCCGGTAGAAAGCAGTGGAAGGGTTCCTGCCGTTTAATGGGGGAGGAAACAGAAACAAGAGAAGCATGTGTAAAGGTAGGAAAAGTGTTTGGTGGGAGAGAGTGACATGCATGGATGAATGTAAAAGAAAATCTGTCAGGAAGAGGTGATGATACAATCCTTATTGCCTGGTTCTTTACTCTCTTCATGATGAAGCGAGAAAACAGAGCTAGCTTCAAAACCCCATAATATAACATCGTAATAACAGTATATATATAACGTATAAAACTAGTTCTAATGACACTACTCACTTTTACATCAGCCATAAATTTACTTATTACCTCACCTCATTCATTCATTCATTATTTAAATAAAATTGAATAACCTGCCAGATGTGCCAATAGCAGCTGTACAGTTATTTCATAGTAGGGATGGGCCATGATTTTAGTTTTAGATAGAAGTACATACACACACAATATGGCTGGGTGTTTCTGGCTAAAATGAGAATCACAATTTTTTGTTTTAGAATGGAGATCCTAAGTCACTCCATGATCTTAACATTCAGTTTATATCAAATCCCACGTAGCTCTGGACATGAGAAATTACAAAGAGCTATGCGCTTCCTGGGTGTAACTTAGATAGATGCAGGTTGGCCCTAGAGGGTTAACTGTCGGCGTCTCTACTGCGTCTGTGATTCGTACAGCCGCTGGGGAAAGAGATGAGTATCTTTCTTGACGTAGGGTAGCAGAAAGAGGAAATATTTAATTTAACTGACCCGATTAGAAGGTTAGGAGTGATAAGAAACTACCAAAACTGTTTCTGCCTGTTATTTAAAGTTAGCTGCCCGGCCTTACAACCAAATAGAGATTTATCCTGATTGGCTGTTTCGTCTCTAATAGAGTCAGGAGCAGATTTGTTGCCTACCTCCCAGATGCAGTTAAATTGGCAACCAAATTCATTTGAAAGTGTTTAATTTTTATTTATTGTTTAAGTTTAATTCATTGTTTTACAACACATTTTCAGATTTGCAATACTTTATAATTGAACAATATAATAAAAATACTCATTTTATTTCCTGCATAATTTTTCTAATTTTTCTGCATTTCTCTGACCATCGGCTGACATGTTTGTGTAGATTCTCATTAATCTAGGTCATTGTTATACTCAAACCTTGAGTCAGAAGTAACTGGACTCATTTTATTGTTTGAATACAATGAACCTTTCAACCAAGGTCAAATTGAAATGTCTTCAAATCTAAAAAGAAATTGGTTGCCTGCGATCTAACCCTTCTTGATCAACAGCTGATGTTTATAAAATCATATTTTTAAAAGTGTTTATGGACAATTCCACTCGAGAGTTGATTGGATACAGCCAATCAGGACTACTTTCTCCAAGTCAGCGATTGGCCTATTTTGTAGCACAACATGACACCATGCAAAGTTGAGCCAGCAAAGATTTTGAGAGTGCACAGATGTGGACCAGCACACATAACAGTGATCTATGAGAGATCAAATTACTAAAACTGGGAGGGAAGGGAAATTATTGCCGTGAGTGTTAAGAACAGCAATCACACAAATGCATTTTTTGAGCACAATTAACATTTTTGTTTGCTCAGGTCCTTTATCCTTAACCCAAAATGTATGATGAAGGGCAATCTGGAATCAAAGCCACTTCTACAGAACCATGACTTCAGATTTGCAGGACAATGCAAGTGAACACTCAGCACATCTGCATCGAGTCCAGTACGGACTGCGGGCAGATTGGCTCATGATGTCACAATTATACTGGTTTATGTTTTGCTTCATAATCATCATACTGTCTCTCACTGACTGACCTTATGGATAATAAACATGGTCATCGTTGAGACTAGTTAAATATCTCAAATCTATTTAATCCCTTTCAATGAAAGCTCTCTTCTAACATTACAATGTCCACTGTCTGTGTAAGTGGTTTCGGGTCACATCAGGAATAGCCAAAGTTGTGTTTGGTCGGTTTCACTGCTGATGACAGTGTGTGATGTTTGTGTTTAATTTGTTAAAACACCAGCTCTAATGGCATAGAACTAAAACAAGCCCTTTTACAGTCGTTTACATTGTTGACATGAGTAATCAGGGTAAACAGACAAGCAGGAACCATGGTAACAACTGTGTGAGTGTAAAACCTCAGTGCTTCAGCTAGTATTAACTGTGTCAGACACAGGTCTGGTTCGGACATTAAAAACAGAAGGGCTACCGGGTTCGGGACTGGTTCGGTCACTAGTCTCTCTGACTCATTTGTCTTCGGACAGAAAAATGCTACCCTAGCTGTGCTCCACTCAGGACACACACCTGTCAGCCATATCATCATAACCACCTACAATTGAAGTGAATAGGATTGATTATCTGATTATCATGTTGCCTGTCAATGAGTGGACATATTCAGCAGCAAGTGCAAATTTGGTCCCGAAGTTGATCAGTTGGAAACAGGAAAATCTAAACCAGCAAAGCATCATAGCCTCAAAAGCCCAGTGAAGTTTCTGGGAAACATTACTAGTGAATGTTATCTGATTCCACAGAGGAGCTCCTGGAGCAAAAACTGCTTAAAAAGTTCATGCTGACTCTGATGGAATGGTGTCAGAGCATGGTGACATCACAGAGCTGTTTTTGATGCCTTAACAAAATGAGCCAGATGGTTTTAATCTTATCGTGGATTGGTGTTGCTGCAACGTGCACAAGGACACCTCTCGATGTTAATGTTGACAGAATGTGCCACGGACAGCATTTACTTTCAAGCATAAAAGCAACAATCACTGCTTTCTGCACGTTTTGCTCAGTGTTTCCCTCCATAGTGTTGATAGTTCCCTCAGGGATGGGTCAAATGTAGAGGAATAATTGTACTATGTTCTACTGTGTATGGCTATATGTGATGAATAAAGGATTTCTTTTTCTTCTTCTAATTGTGAGAGGCGGGGGCTGGGGTACACCCCGGACAATTTCCCGGGGCGTTATGGACAGACAGGCAGAAATATTGACGACTACATCCCACTGTCGATAATGTCAGGGGAATGATAAAAAAGTCTTGATAAGTAAACAGACTTAACAGTTAAGGATTTATTGCCATTTGCCTTTTGACCATCATATAAGATTTGCTATAAGTTGTATGGTACAGTTTATTTTTACAACAACCTTATTGAAATGCTTTTCAATAAGCTGAAATTAGAGCAAGCATTAAACCGAAAACCATGGTTTACCGACTACAACGTACACAAAGGGAAATAAGTGAAGTAATATGTCAGATTTTGAATGGAGAAAGTACATTCTCCTATTGGGTTAGGGTCTGTATCAGTTACAGTCAAAATGTAACATTTAGTTTTTTGGCAGACTGTTACTAAATCAAAAAGGGGGGGTGCATACAGTTGTAAATTGGTCAGTTTTACTTTACAAGAGGCCCAATACACAAAAGTCAGTTGGAGAAAATATGTGCTACAGTATTCAAGGCTTACGAGTGATTTACAGCCAACCCTCTCCATATTTGATGCTAAAACAGATTTAATTCAAGCACACCTCAAGAACAGCAGCTCGGGGCCCCTGGTGAGGTATTCAGACACTGCAAGTTTAGAGAGCTCTCAGACAACATATTTCAACGCAGCAGCTGTAAGCTTGGCTCGAGGTTCAAGGAAAAGCAGCAATTGGAAGCTAAGGAAGATGAGACAGGGAAAAGTAACCCTTAACTTAAATCCCTTTCAGCAACTTCTGTAATAGAAATTGTAGGATTGAAATAATGATGCTAACTTTAGAAGCAGACGCGCGCGCACAAACAGGCAGTGTGAGGACGCCACTCTCAAACCATCACTTTTGGGTTTAAAATAGAAATTAGTGGGCTTCCTTTTTAACAATGTTTGCACGACATAGATAGACTTTGCTGCTCGGCTTCCAGACCATAGTCAGGAAGCCCAGGGGAGATTTTTGTTTTCGTTCAGATTCCAGGAATAAGACTTATCTTGGTCTTGAAAAGCTGTAACATTTATTAATAACACATTGTAGAAAATACTGTACGTTTGTGGTCAAACTGAGTATTTACCACTAACCTACACCTCTGCCCTGCTCTCCTTCACTGTCACTTGTTGGCTGTTCACTCTCTCTCACTCAACCATCTACAAATATAGAATATGAGCTAGTCATGCACTAGCGGTATGTTGCTCCAAAAAAACTTTAAGTTATAGCTAATACTTAGCAATATGAAACAACACTTTTCTCAGTGACGTCCACCCTTCTCTCGCTTATTCATCGCTGCTTAATCACAGTGATCTATACTGTTGAATGAAATGCATATATATAGTTTTTGAACAACTATAGATTAGTGGTAAACTGCTACTTTACTTGCACATTTGAATATTAATTATTACTGTATAAAGTAATTTACAAATACTTATGATAACGCCTAAAACAACCTATTCAAAGCCCACCATGAGTTTGTTAGGCCTTTCTCTATAAACAGGCCTGTATTCTGTAAAGAGATTAATATAATTATAGAGTGAGTCAACAGAAGCAGGCGGCTTCGTTGGATTCAACTCCTGTTTAAGAGAGGAAAACATAGTTCTGTTTTTGTCCTTCGAAACGCCTCACTGACAGTAACCAGTTGTAAATGAGATAAAAGATATTGTAAAAGAAGCAGTAGCGTTATATGGTTTATCTATGGAAACTAATGAAACTAGTGACACCAGAAACGTAATGCAAACTCATGTGTCTCGCAGTTTGACTGACACATCATTCACACGACTGCACTTGACGTCAGGCTCTCTGGGTCGGAGCCCCCAAGACCAGGGCTGTTTGCCTGACTCCTTAAAAGAGAATCCAACTCCATGAATTGTTAGGTGAAGGCTTAAGGTCGTTTATCACACCCTTTAGTTTAACCTTAAATGTTCGATTCATCTGTTCACTTCAGAAAGTACTTTGGAGCCGAGATTATTGGAGGAAACCGGCAGGTTTTATGATTATTATTATTAGTAGTGGTATTATATTGGATGGAACGAGGACATGACATTGTAGTTCAAAACAGTTTGAGTTCCGACAGTAAATCAAAGACTTTACAAAACATAGGATTGATTTAAGCCAAGCACAAAAGAATGCAGCAAATTAGATTTGATACTCTCAGCAAAATAATAATGCAAATTTTCTTCCCTTGAAAAATTTGATTGACAAGTTTTATTCTGTCAATGTAAGCAATGTCGTACAAACAATCCTGATAGTTAGATGAGGTTTTAACTCCCTGCTGCAGAACAGGAACTCATAAAAACAAGTAAGCCTAAACAAATGTCTACATTTTGGTTAATCACAGGACAAACCAGAAGATAAAGAATAAATCAAGTGGAATTTTTGCAAACAACCCTTTTTCCATCCTTGAGATTTGTAATAAGATGCTGATGCATGGACCTCAATGAGCGCATGCTCTCTAGGGTCACAGGAGAAAGGTTGCCCTAGCAACCTTTAAATTAGACATTCGAATAAAGGGTTTAATCTAGCTACAAAAAAAAACGTAAGTACAGGCATCCGAGAATGAGAGACCAAATTCGCACATTGTAATATTATACATCTCTCTTTCTCCCTGCTCATATAGACCAAGCCAACAGTGCAGTCCTTTGGGTGAGCCTGTTCCAGGGGGAAAGTAAATTAACTAAACACAGGAATGGGATGTGACCCAGCAGTTGGATGAGCTCTTCTCATTATGCAGTGATTAGAAGATTTAGAGGGAGAGAAAAAAAGGTCCAATGGCAGAAAGGGACACAACCCTTTGCACGGGCCAAGTCTGCAGTCAGAACAGAGTCGGGCTAAGGCCCAGCTGTAGCTAACCACTGCTGACAACCCAACCCCACCCTGATTCCTTTGGAAGGATACAGCACATAGGACAGACAAGAGGGGTTTGAGGAGGTATTTATGACTCAAAGTAAAAAATTGCGGTAAGTAAGATCACGAGTAAAGCTTTGGGTATGTTAGAGGTAGGCTTGAGAACCAGGAAATATTCAAAGTCAGTGAAAGATGAGTGAAAATATTTCACACTGACATGAGCGTTCTCGTAAGGCATAGGTGTTAATTTCCGCTCAGGTTACACTTAATTGTTACCATGATTACTGGAGAGTCAGTATAATTCAGGATCTAGAGTGGCTCATTCAGCTGGGGGGCAGCTGATAGCACCAGCCTAAAGCAACACAGCCACCCTATCTGTTCAGTTTCACTTAAACAGGATCAAGTTAATTGACTCATTCAGTTAAATGAAGTGGGGAATGGGTTCATGAAGCGTGAAGTGAACTGGCCTTCGTGTCAGTATCTGTCTCGGCTTGTCAGCTGTAGAGTAAAACATGATCTCCTACTCGCCAGCGACTTTGCCAGAGGTTGAGCAGGCAGGCCAGGCAACCAGAGGGATGGGATCTGACAATAATTATCATGAATGTGTAAAGTGGGACACCCAGCACAACTTCTGTTTGCCAACTTTTAGCAAGGCAAGTTGTGTCTGTTTCTCTTTATCAATCTTTTCAACATTATTACTCTACTATTGCAATAACTAATGCAGTAGTTTCACATGGCTTCAGATGGTGCCATACCCCCAAACATAGAATTGTTATTGCAACTGTTCAATACCAAATACTCTGGCTCCGGTCCAGGGTCATCCCAGTTGTTGTAATGCTGGTTGCCTGGGCATTCATATTTCTGTGCAGACAAAACACTCACAGATTCCTGTGACAATTCACAGCCATCCTCTTTTACATACCATACACCGGGTGTGTCTCGGTGGCATTTCATTCAATGGCCTATGGTAAACCTTCTTTGATCTGAAGCTGTCAATAATACAGGAAGTGTTCCGCATTATACCCTTGAAGAATTCTCACATAGGTGCCTACCAGACACTATCTGTGGTACACCAATACCAGTAGACCAACAAATCAGTCAGGGTCTGTAATATTCAGTATAATATAGAAAAGGGTCTGATGCTGAATGTGGTAGTGTGGTGTACAACATTATGTTTACATTTGATCAATTTCATTAACAAGCTCCTCTTTTCCATATAATCCATAATAAATATGATTTTAGTTTAGTTTTGAGTGTTATACAACATTCAGCAATAACATTAAAACCTACTGCCTCATTTCCTGTAGGTCCCTTTTTTGCCACCGAAACAGCTCTGCGATGCACTTGGGTGCTGACACTTTTTAAAAGAAATCATAATCAGCATTAAGCTTTTCAACAGTTATAGAGCTATAATGGCTCTTCTGCGGGGTTGTACAGTACGACCTAGCACTCATTCGCCATGTAAATCAGTGAACCTTGAATGACCATGATCCAGTTGCTGGTTCACCACCACTTCTGTAGGACACGTATGAAGGCCCTAACCACTACCAACCAGGAAAACCCGACAAGACCTCCTGTTCTAGAGATGCGCTGTCCCAATTATCAAGACTTCACTCAAATCCTTATACATATCTACTTTTGCTGTCCCCAAACCATCAACTTTGGGGACAAATTGCTCACTTGCTGACTAATATATCTCAGACACTGACAGCAGTCTTTGTAACAAGACAATTAGTGTTATTATCACTTTACCTGTCAGCGGTTTTAATGTTATGGCTAATCAGTGTATGTTTATGGGACTCATATAGAAAGTCCCAGAACCACCTGTCATATTTGACGGAGAAAAAAAAGTACAGTGTTTTTGAATGAGAAAATTTGATATTTCACACAGATTTGGATTGATTTTAGAAAAGTTTAGTTTTATAGTTCAAACACTAGGGGGAGCTTTATCTCTAAAAGATATTCGGGACAAGTTGGTCCCATTTAGTCCAAATTTGGTGCAAATGTATCGACATAGGAGATCGATCTTGTATAGGTTGTGCTTTACTCTAGTACAGCACAACATAGTTAAGTCAAGTGAAATTTGTATAGTTAGTTAAAATTTTACTCACCATGGGGAACCTTTTTAAAAAAAATTTTTTTATGAAAAACATGTTTTTTAACATCTAACTTCTTAATCGTTATTCCAATATTGTCTATATTTTGAGCATATGAGTGAATGACTAAATTCATTCATTATCTCTAACTGCTTATCCTGTTCAGGGTTGTGGAGGCTAGAGCCGATACCAGCTGACATTAAGTGAGAGGCAGGGTACGCCCAGGACAAGTTGCCAGGGCTGAAACAGAGACAAACAACAACTCACGCTCACCTCAACAACAAGTCACGCTCAACTCAACTCTTAAGAGTAATTTAACGTCACCAATCCACATATATGTGTGTGTGTGTGTGTGTGTGTGGGGGGGGGGGACGACTGTTGGGGAGCAATTTTTACGAAAAACACTTTTGGACCTTACCTAAAATTTCAATCAGGGGGATTTCTTCTCCAACAAAGGGGATTGATAATAAATGGTATTCCGGGCCTGCGGAGCATTTGTGCCCAACCGAGTATAAGCAGCATATTTTCTGTTTATTTCAAATTTTTTGGATTACCTAATTTTTATCCAGAAATGAATGCAAGTATCTACTTGTTAGGTCAATTAACATGTTTCTGTGGTAATTCATCTGTGTTCCTGTTTCCTTCACAAGAATTTTGGTGAAATGGTTTACATGTTTAACATTAGAGTGTGATTCGAGCGGCTCGAAGGCGCAAAAATTCAGAAGAAACTAGTCATCACATCTCGCCATAGTGCTAACCAGGACATCAACATTAGGCGATGATGGTCTCTTATGAAGAGAACTGACAGTAGGTGGGTTTACATGGACTTTTTTCAAACTTTGTTGAAACATGAACTTTTTTTGCAAATCGTATACTAATGATTCTGAGGGGCAGAGACAACGGAGGTTTTTGATAGAATTCAAAAGCGGACATCAAAGCGAAGCAGGAAACCTTGGTTCATCCCGAAGCAGAGCAGATATGACCTTAGCAGACACTTTGAGTATGACGCTCTCATCTCAGTTAACTTCATTGATGAGGACTGATTTGAATTTTGTAAAATCAACAAAGCGTAAAGAAAAACCAGAAGGTACATATAATGGGAAAAACTTTTTTATGTCAAACCATAGTCCTGCATAGCATTTGTTATTTATAATTTAATCACAATCCGAATATTAAAATGGCATGGCCCAACCAAAATAAAACAAGAGAGTGGGCAAAAGTTTAAAGACCTGAAGTCTCCGAATTTAAAATCTTCTCAAAAACTTTGGAAATTTTGTCAATAAACTGGACCAGAAAAATACCTAATGCCAAGAAGGAATGTACAGGGAAACCCAAGATATCTTAAATGTACAGAAAAATTTCCGTAAATCAACATTCGACTCTTAACATATGAAGTGAAATAAAAATATTCTACATGGTATATACAATACATTGCATTTTCTCCTTTTTCTTGGCATCTAAATTCGAAGTAGGAATTTTGCCATATATTGATCATCTATCATCAGCCTATCATCAGGCTGGGCGTTTTTGGCTAAAATGAGAATCTGAATTGAGATCACAATTGTCATGTGCGTGAGACCATGCTACAGAGTCATTACCTCCATACCATAGCACCATAGCTCCCACTTCCCATGTTTGCATGATTACTCATGGCGGTAGTGTAGATGACTATAGTAGGACCTGTTTTTGGCTTTATGCCCTTGAAGCTGGTGTTTTAAAACATCTAACACAAACATTACACTGTAATCAGCAATTATAAATATGCTGAAATATGAGTCTACCACTGACCAACTGTTTTGTTGGACTTTACATCCAGTGCTAAATGGAAATCCCTCCAACCCATTGATTTCGCTGTATGGTTTAAGCTCAGCTACTACATGAAAGTTTACCACTTGACATGTAATTAATAGCCCATTCACGGGCTCGTTGCGCTATCATGTAAAAATCTCCTCAAATACTGAAAAACGACAACAGCCACAAGCCAACTGACGCCAAGAGAGACAAAGCCAGTAAATCCATTATTTTCTAATTATTGTTACACTGGGTCACTAAAGTATCTTGAAACACCAAGTCATGTTGACTATAGTGACCAAACCCAACATTGATTATTCCTGCTGAAACACAAACCTGTTCTTATATGTAAGTGAAAGTGGTAGAAAGAGAATACATATAAGAAAAGGTTACATGAAAAAAGAGTTTAGGAGTGGTAACTACCACTCCCGTTTTTGCCTGTGCTAAGTGACGTAAGCTCTCCAGCCTTTCAGCCACTTAACCATAGTACGGAGACCTCCAAGTAAGCTCTAAGTTAGCGCTTAGGCCTGTCTCGTCGCAACATACTGCCGCTAAGCTAGTGAGTTCTGCTGCAACTTAAGTTATGAATGAAAATGCTGCAGAATTGTATTTCAGAAATTAAATAGCTTATATGTGAATGTCGGAACCAAGACTGCAATTGTTTTACAATTATTCATCCAGCCTTAACGTATGATAATATGCCACAACATATCGCATTATATGAGAATTTATAACAATAATCAAACCTAAAGGCTACATCATATTTTCATTCGGAAACAGCAGTAAGAGGATATTAAGTGATTAAGATACAAGTGAAAAATCTGGACACCGTCCACACAGATCACAATCAAAAAACAGTCAGATCACCCAGCCATGTATATTATCCTACAGATATCAAAATCTGTTTATGAGCTGGCGTTAGTATCACTATATATTAGCATTAACTATTCACCTGAAAAAGATGTTGACTGGAGAAATATAGATTCCATTGGTTTACTAGTGAATTAATGATTATCTTTTGATCATAACTGATAAATCAAATGTTAATATTTGTGTCCAGGACTTTCAATACTTTTTCTCATCACGCATTATGGTAACAGGTATCAAATATTGTTTTTATTCAACAATAGTATTATAACAATATTTTAAATTCTATATAAATTTACCCACAGTTGATCTCTTAGGCAGAAGTTTAAGAGCGATTGGAAACACCAGTAGAGACACTGCTTAGTAAATGGAAAAAAAAAAAGGTTTCACTCTTTATTCAACTTGCATCCTCTCGCGCTGCCAATACTACACTGTCACCCTCAGATAAACACACTCTAAGAAAAATACACTCAACAAGTGAACCGATGAACAGTCTCTGGCACCAGTAAGGCAGATCAGCTCTCTGTCGATTGACAGAAAGCTACAGAGTGCAGAGAGAAGACGCATGACTCAAATTCAGCCGCCTGCCAAGTTTTTCACAATCCTAGTTACTCACTATTCAGTCATCTCATGCTTCAAGGGGCCAAAGCATTGAAACCCCATTGTTCCCCACTGAAAAGCCTTTGTTTCTCACTATGACAGACTTAATGTCCACAACCCAAAGATCAATGTTTCCTACACACAAACTGTTCATCTATTCTAAAACTGAAAACTTTTATAGTCCACAAACTTCGGTCAAATCTTATAACAGTCAAATCTCTGTAATCATACAGTATGTTATTACTAATTCATATTATCATTACAAAATTCCAAGTAATTCTGAGATGTGGCCAGTCCAGTTTTGTGCTAGAACTTGTCCCATAAAAAGATTCTGATTCTGTCTCTCTCTGTCTCTCTCTGTCTCTGTCTCTCTCTCTCTCTCTCACTTCCTTAATTTTGTGTCAAAATAAATAACTTTACTGTAAACCAACATGGTGAGAAACAGGAAAGTCTGAATTATGCAAAAATGACTTCTGATAAAACTCTGAAGTTCAATCAAGACATTAAACTAAAGCTGGTACCCGGACTTAAATTTTTTATCCAATACTATTGTTAAATAAAAACAAAATTCAAAGCCTGTTATAAGTCACTCAAGAAATAGCAACACATTTGTAATAAAATTAACATCTGTTCATCTTCCAGTTAAAAGTCTGGATTTCTGTGTGTCATTAAATGTGGATTTTGAATTGTTTTAAACACACGGTAAAAAAAAGTACATATTCTTCCTTCTGACCAAAATTTCATTGAACACACTTGAATATCTCATTTTCCGAAACCTCTAACAGATCTGACATGTTATCCACCATGGAGGGCTGCACACTCCACAATTAGGTAAATGGCAAAACCAGTATTCATATGTCAATGTAAGAGGAAAACATGTAAGTGTCCGTGAGAATGTTAGAAAAGGGATATAGGCTACACTCTGGGGGAACTTTTCACTAAAAGTGGTTAACTTGTTAACATATTGCTGTAGTTGTTGTATGAAAATAACTTTCCAGAACAAGGATTACCATGTGTGACTTCTGCATATTTATTTATATTCGCTCTACACTGCTTCCGTTCTAATAACTTCATCCAGAGCATTGTTAACAAACCACTAATTATCGGCCATGTTTTTTCTTTCTTTTTGCCCATCCGGTTTCTAGAGGTTAAACATCACACGTAGTTCTGGGATTTATTTTAGGAATTTAAGATTAAAAGATGTTTTTGAGAGAAAGTTTTGTAGCTGTATCAGTATTTGAATTATTCTTTAACTAATCACCCCCAGCATACATTACAACACATGGCCCAACTTAAAGGAGACTAAGCTCAGTATAGTCTTCTATCTCTGTGTTAATAGTACAGACAGGGTCAGCCTAAAATAATGCGTGCTTATTAAACACGTTGTAACCCATCTGAAAGATTGGGTCAAACCTGTCCGGCACAGAGACCATTTTAGAAAAGACGGCAAACATCAACAATTTGCACACAGTCCTCAGTCCTGGAACAGCCTTCAATGTAATCTGCGGCTGATTCAATGGCCATGCTTTCAGCACAAACTCAGTTAGTTATGGTTGGCTGCCAGGAGCATGGTTGTTTACTTGCTTTAGCAGGTTCACTCTAATTGATCCCCTGACCACATCTTGCTGAGATAACTGGGTGGGCCCTGCTGTTCGGACTTATTTAACAACTTTACCTCACACTACTGGCCTCCCAGATCTCCAAATATTTATAGTAAAAATGAATAAAAATGTAACAAGCTTGACATATTTTGAAATCAAAAACAATTGCTTGTTCCAACACAAAGTAAGGACATTAGTTACTATGCTTCTGAGCCAGTGAGAAGAGTCTTTGCAATACTAAAGTAGATCTGGAGATATCACTGAAGGCCAACTTGGGTCAATTGGTAGTCCATGTCGGTGATTTCTCAACACCAAAACTTTCACCTATGTTTGTGGGCAAGGATCTCCTCATAAACCGATGCTTCCCCCCTGATTAATTAAAGCAGCAAAAAACAATTACGTGAATGGGAAGTTAAAAATTTCCCCAGCAATTAAAAAGTAGAGAGGGAATTTATGTCTACTAGTCATTTGGGGATAGACAAAAACAAAACAAGAGTGAGCCAGAACCGCCACATTAGAGCAGAACGGACGGGAGGTAGGTCTGGCGGTTCAGCTCGACAAGAACTGGAGCAGACTAGTCTACTCCGGCCACAATCACAGCAAACAGAAGTTGTCCCCTTGATGCAGGCAGGTGAGTTAACTGTGGAAAATCAGCTTCACTATTGTTTTCAGGAACTGTGGTTACCAAACTTCAAACACTAAATAAACACACATACATACACTGCATTTCAAACCTGACTATGTAAAAACTTTATCCTCAGAACTTTCCCCCTTTGTATTAGACTATCAAACCGGACCATAGGTTAATTTAGACTAAAAAATAAATAATAGTTTAGATAATAATTTTTCCTATAGCAAATTAGTGTGACAAGGACACTTCTCTTCTATGTTCATACATCTTTATTATAATTCTTTTAAGTTTGATGTTTTGATAACACATCAATAACGCTGGCTTTTGACATTTGTCACAGCTGTCACACACCGAACCTGGACAGTTTCACTGAACAAAATTGGAGTGTTACCCCTGTGAACCTGGACTATTTTAGTGTATGTCTCTCGACTGCTTCAGTTTATGAACCTGGACTGGTTCACTTAACAAAACTGGAGTGTTACCACTGTGAACCTGGACAGTTTCAATGCATTAACCTGGACTATTTCAGTGTATGTCTCTCGACTGCTTCAGTTTATGAACCTGGACTGGTTCACTTAAAAAAATTGGAGTGTTACCCCTGTGAACCTGGACTATTTCAGTGTATGTCTCTCGACTGCTTCAGTTTATGAACCTGGATTGCTTCAATGTATGAACCAGGACTGTTTTCAGTGTATAGCCTGAACTGTTTTATTGTATGAGCCTGAACTGCGTCAAAGTATGAACCTGCTGGGTGTTTCCGGAAGCGGGCATAGTGGAAACTCTTGAGTTGGTTAAGCCTGAGATGATTGTCCCAAAGAAATCTCAGAGGAAATATAGACAAATGATCGTGTGTCAATCATTTGTCACGGTAATAGATTGACGTTGGGAAAAGAAAAAGACCCACATTGTCTGTGCTTTTATTCCATGATATATCTGAATGACATTCTAAACCGTACATTTCAAACATCTCAAACCGTAGACGTCGATCACATCCCACATAAGTCTTTGCATTGCTATTGGTTATTTCTGTTTGAACGGAAACTTGTTCTGCAAAGTCGGTCATATATTCTTTTTATTAAAGTTATGAAAAAAAAGCCAGTGACTGATATTATAAATATAATAAATTAAAGTGTGACATAATGACGAATCTATCTGCCACCCATCAAGTTTATTTGGAAAAATGTAACTGCTGAGGTGGCAGTCCCCGCTGACGTCACTCAACCCTCTCCGGCTCATCCTGAGGGGAGGGGGATCCCAAAGCAATCTCAGCTGAAATATAGAATTTCTCCATGGAGTTCTGTGTCCTACAAGGATTGCCTCTGTATATGTCTTTCATTTTCAGCTGGTTTAACATGCCAATCTCTCACCTCTCACACACAATACTCAAATTCGGTAAAACTAGTGGATACATTCAGTCAGGAAGCAATTCTTTCCCACAGAAGATTTCGCTCCTTCTCTGATGATGCTGGTGAATCACAGTATCTGAAGTCCAATATTGGCTTTTTATAGTTCGCAACCACGCGTTCAACTCAGTGTTAACCAACTCAGAGTTAATTCAACCAATTCATGTCAGCTGTCCTGGAACTGTATATACAGAGTTTCTCATCTCAGGCTTGGTCTAACTCGAACTCAGTCACTAACTCGTGTATGATAAGCCCACTTCTTGAAAAAAAAAAAAACCTGCACTGTTACTGTGCATGGCTTTAGTTTATGAACCGGAACTGTAGTGGTGGTGTCACATGGTTGCAGCAAGAATCATCACGTTGCCACAGCTACAAATTGAGCTCTTTATGTGATTTCAAATAATTTCTTATGAGATTTATTTTTTTGATTTGATGTATTTGTGAAAATAGTTTCGTGAACTATCGCTAAATCGAATAGGCCACCACTCCACATCAAGCTGCACATTCTGATGTATAATTTGCATATGTCCCGTAAAAGCTGTGAGATATTATACACAGTCAACACTGTTACGGAAGACAACATAGTAAAATAAAACGTAAAATAAGATACCTAAATAGTCTTTAGTGTGCTACAAACAGATAAATAAGAACTCAACATTAAAAGGAATCAATATTATATCAAAAAGAAATAATTATTTCTGCATTTTAAATTTGCCAATGTAATGTCAGTGCAGTGCATTCACCCTTCCCGCTCTAGTAAGAACACACTGCAGAAAGATTTTTCAATATTTCTTAAGGTCATTTACTACTTCTTGACTGCCAAGCAAAAGATTCAATACAATTCAAAAAACAACTGTCAGAAGAAGCCTGGCAGGAAGCATGGTGGTTTGAGCTTATTGCCTCCCAGCTAAGCTACAAGCAATCCAGATTTCAAAGGTTGTCATTTTTTCTATTAACTTTTACCCACCAGTGTAACCATAGCATTCCCAGCTGCAGGAGCAACTGTCTGAGTTAAAGTTGGAGGTGGACATCTTCGTAATTTCCAACAGGTTGAACTTTGCACAGACTTTGCAATTGCACTTTGAAGATTAATACTTAATGTGAGATTTAATGTTTGAAGAGAAATCAACCTAACCAAACCAGGGCATACAAGAGTATTAATATTTGCATAGTAACATCATATGTTTATACCATACAAGTTAAAGTCATAAAGTTAAAGTCTGGCTTACTTTCCTTCGGTTGACTGACGTTCATCAGCTTCGTGCAAAAACACGCAACAGTCTCAATGTGCCAAAGTTTAAATTAAGTTTTTAAAGCTATGTTGGGAATGGGCCATGGAATTCCCAAACTGACTGGGATCATAACTGTTTTATTAAACAAAAGTATTCATTTGGTTGCCAGCAAGAGACTTGTTATTATTATGTAACTAAGGGTAAATGTTTGCCAATAGGCTCAAATGTGATATGGAGCCATTCTGAAAAATCCTAAGCGTAGTTTGAACTGTCATCTACAATGTCAAAAGTCCCAAAAATATATAAATCTGTAAGAGCGGTACAATGGAAGTCCCTTGAGAAAAACAGTTATCTACAATAGCAGGTTGTTGTGGAGGGTAAATAGAGGGTAAAGTTTTGATAACCCTAGCAATAGAAAGCATCTAATATTAATTTAATTATAGAATTTCATAATCTTTTCCAATTATCAAAGCAGATTTGATGTATCACCGAATATTTCACTTAATATTAGACGGTATTTCTCTCCATGGTGAAATAGAGCAACCACTATTTGTCTGCTAGAGAAAATGTAATAGATTATTGGATCAATAATTAACATTCCCGATTGGGACCGTATCCAAGGATGGGAGGATGGTCTGTCATGGATGAAATAATTGAGTTAAAGGCCAAGTGCGCCTAATGACTCCACAGATGACTGACACATTTAAAAAAGGTCTTAAAACTTTCCTTTTTAGCAGAACCTATAACTGTAATTAACATTAATGCTTTTGGTCACGTTTTTGTATAGTTATTATTTTATTTTTTATTTTTTTATTGATGCTTTTATCTGCTTTTGCCTTGTAGCACTTTGAGATTTGATCCAAATGTAAAGTGCATTATAAATTAAATGTATTATTATTATTATTATTAATGAAGGAAATCGATTTGTCCCATGGGGCAGCTTCATCACTTTATTTTGCAGAGATGCAGCATGCTGACTAGCGATGTTAACCATTCCAAGCTGATAGAAAATAATTCTAATCACACAACTCCACCCCATAATGTTTGGCTACATTTTTGTGATGCGCTCTAATTCAAAACCTAACAGTGAAACTTTGACCATATTCCCCAGTGCGGATGAGCTTGTGCAGGAAAAATGCACCCGTGAAGAAAATAACAAAATAAATTTGTGTCCCGTTATACCGGGGTGTGTTCTTTGTAATAATTTCTAATCACCGAGATTTACAAGACTATTATGAGTTAACGAGGTATTTCAATGACAGCTGACGATAGTTAAAATTATGTCAGTAAGTTCCAGCTTGCCTTTAGGAACCACAACCCAACTTAAAAAACTTCAGAAGCTTAAAAAAGAAAAGAAAATCAGCATGTTTGTGTGTATAGATGTTTAAATATGCAGAAGATAATACCCAGATTTTTATATTTGATTTGTGATATACTACAAAACAGTTCCTCACTCTTACGAAATATAAATGAAATATACAGTATAAAGATATGTGATTTAGTGATTAGAATGTACATTTAATTCTACATTAAATGACTGTTCCATATTTTTTACATGTACATGTACAGGTCTTCAATTTCTATTTATATTCACGGCCCATTATGGTATTGTCCACTGGAGTTGCATGTTCGCTGATAAACCTATCAGG